>CDFI01104175.1:0-16730 GCA_000826405.1 Acanthamoeba divionensis | reverse complement strand
CTCTGCTCTCTGCTCTCTGAACTTCATTGATTCATTCTTTTATTATTATTAATTTCTCAGACAATATGCCCAATGTTCTGTGGGTTTGGGATGCATGCACCATGTCCCTCTTCTCTCTGATCATTCAGAGACACCCGATAAGGTCTGCCTGCTGGCATCCCACCATGTCACGATTGGCCTTGTGTACGGGCAGCCGTGCCGTTTACATCTGGTCGCCCTTGGCATGTGCATCCTGCGAATTGCCACAAGGTGATCTTTTTTTTTTACATCAAAAAAAATTCTCTCCTTAAAAAGTTAAAAACATTTAACGACACATTTAGATTAGAAAGAAGTGTTTAAAAGTAAAAAATTCTTTTTTTGATGTAGATGATAGGTTTCATGTGAGAAACCTCTGTTGGAACCCTGACGGCAGCTGCTTGCTGCTTGTCGATAGCAAGTCTTTCTGCTGCTGCTACTTCTCTGAGCAAGCGCTGACAGACCCCCAAACCAGCTAAGGCCAAAACACACGCAGTATATTGTTATAAAAAAAACTTTTATTACATTTTGTAAATGTTAAGACAATTTAACATCACACTGTACACTAATTAATGATCTATCGAGGTCGAGGCTATTGGTTTTGGTTGTTGCTGTTGCTTGAAGGGCAGCAAGTCAGTGCTCCGGATTGTTCTGTTGTTGCACCTGTGCTTGCAGCTCCAGGGCGCACCGGAGCAGATCATCCAACTCGCTCTTCTCCCCTGGTGTCATTGAACGCTGTGGCCTCCTGTGTCTGCATGCCCACCCACATGGTTCGTTCGTAGCATTATTGTTATACTATAAAGGCAGAGAGGCTGTGCAAAAGGAAAGGAAAGGAAAGTCACCTCTTGCTTCGATGCAGACGCACCTCAACGGCCATGCGATCCAACCGATCGTCCTTAGGTAAGCTTGCCACATGCTATATGAGAAGGCCGAGAGATACAATTTGCAATTACGATGAGATGGTGAATGCTTTTTCTTTCTTCTTCTTTCTTCTTCTTTCTTCTTTCTTGTCTCTTCTCACTCACCTGTAACATCAGGTTTCAGCAAAGAGGCAATGTCAAGGCGATTCGAGTTGACGGCCAAATCATAGGCCGACCGCATGTTGAGGTCTGCCTGCCAAGGATCAGCGCCATTGTCGAGCAAACACTTGGCACACTCATAGTAGCCCTAGACACCAAAGAGACTGCATTTGAGAGGGAGTGCCAGAACACACTACACACTACACACTGATACACACACTACTCATTACACACAGTACACACTACACTACTAACTTATATACACACTACTCATTACACAGTACACATTACACACTACGAGTACCTTCTCACTACATATTACTCACTTATGCACAACACTACACACACTACACACTAAGAGTACCTTCTCTGCTGCAATGTGAAGGGGTGTTCTGCCTCCAATGACGAACACAGGGATGGTCTTGTTGATGTAATAGATGCGATCTCTGCAGGTGAGGTGAAGATTTGCGCCGCCTCGCACGAGAGCTCTAGCGGCCTCCAACGAGTTCCAGCTCACAGCGTAATGAAGCGGAGTCTGACCTAATTGACAAGAAATGACATTGGTAAAATGACTGAAATGAGATAAAATGTCGGCAGGATGGTGCGGATGGCCGAGCGGTCTAAGGCGCTAGTTTAAGGCACTAGTATCTTCGGATGCGTGGGTTCAAATCCCACTTCGCACAACATCAATTTTTTGTTGTTGTTTTGCCGTTTTTTTTTGTGTGTGTGAGGTTAGATGGCGCCCATGCGTACCTGCTCCATCATCACAGTTGACATCAGCCCCCTGCTGCATGAGCTCGCTGACTGTTTGCGCCATGTCGTTGAGGGCAGCCATGTGCAGGATTGACCATCCTCCACTGGTCCTCGTGTTGGGATCTAATAATAATCCCTCTTCCTTTGCATTTCTGAGAAGGCGCATTGCAGTTTCTTCATCAGCTTCTTTAATGGCCCTCACGATGGCTGGATCAGGATCTGCACGGCACAAGGGATCTTCCATTGTGTGATTAATGGACAGGGACTAGTGGTGAAGTTGCTGGTTTGATTTTTTTTGTCACAACATTTCGGAGAAATAATTTCTGTGAAACTTTTGTTGGGAAGTGATGAGAACAAGTTTCACAGACACCACAAGGATTGCATACTACAAGAAACTAGAAAAAGGCTGCAACCTGATATGTGGACCTTTTATTTTTACTTCCCTTCTTCAAAGGGGCGACTTTTGATTAATTGTTATCACAACTAGGTTTATTGTATTATGGAAGAGATGACTGTTAGGGAAGAAAAGAGAGAGAGCAGAGAGCAGAGAGACAAAGATATCTCAAAAGAAAAGAAAGTTAAATACTTGATCATATATTGGCCGGGGTTCCCATGTCTCTTTTATTGGGTTTCAAGATATCAATCTGATATCGGGCACTCAATGCATGCCATTTAAATAGATCTATGCCACACTAAACCACTACGGAGTTGAATTGAAAAAAACAACTCTGTGTCATTTCAGCTGTAGCTGGTCCAACAACAATGCAAAGACTACTGCAACCAGAAGAACCAAACCAAACCACACAAGTTGACAACAACACAAACATGATCAACAACTATAAGAAGCAAAAAGAAGAGACGATGCATCCTTCTTCAACCTCAAGTTGTAACTTTAGGGTGGCCTTGGGAACAAGCACAACAGTAGCGATGGAGGAGGAAGTGGCCAAAGGGCGTGAGGATGCCTTTGGTGTTCTTCCCAATGAACTGTAAAAAAGACATACTATTGTGTCAACAGCCACATTAAACAACAGAGCTTGAGCTGGTTGAGTTGTTTTGTTTTGTTTTTTCTTTTCTTTTTCCTTCATTCTTGCCTGGTTGAGCAGATTCAGTCAATGGAATCCTACAAAAGAATCGTTCGCTTGCCCTACGCCCACAAGAAAGAAGGCGAGTACTCTCCCGAAAACATCGTGCAGGGCCAGCCGGGTGCCATGGTCAACAATTTATACACAGATCCCACTGGTCATTTCAGTTCGGGTGTGTGGAGCTCTACGCAGGGCAAATGGACCTTTGAGCAGAAGGATTCTGAGGAATTTTGTTATCTTCTCGAGGGCAAGGTTTGATTCCCCTCCCCCCCGTTTTTTTTGCTGTTCTGGTGCTTAATCATTCCTTGGTGCAGGCAAGATTGACTGGCATTGACAACCAAGTTGACGAGTTTTCTGCTGGTGATGCCTTCATAATACCAATTGGTAAACCATGCTGCCCCCCTTTGCTTGTTTCCTCGACCTGCAAAGGAATATTCAAGAGTGATTTAGGCACTCATTTTTGCATCGTTGATGATGACATTAGGTTTCCAGGGCTCATGGGAAACCATAGAGCCTGTGCGCAAGTTCTATGCTGTGTTCGAGAAGCAGCCCGCCAAGTAATTCTCATTCATTTAATTAATTAACCTGAACCAGCACCTTCTTCTTCCAAGTCTGGCCCTTCAGTGCGTGAGTTAAAAAAAAGGTTTGGTTGTGAACTTGGTCTTAAAACAAAAGATCAAGAGGAAAGCCAAGGTATTGGATTGTGAACTTGGTCATAAAAAACAAAAGATCAAAAGGAAAAAGGTGTGCAACAGATATTATTAAAAATCAGAAACATGTTCAAAGAAGAAACAACTGACAACAACAATGTTTGTCACTTAGTGGCCCCAAGATAAGGTTGTTAGATCATGCCATATCTTCTTGTGTCTGAGCAAACCCAAACAGAGTGGTGGGTCTTGTTTTGTTTGTTGGCATATTTCACATTCCAAAGCGGTGAACGGAGATTAGTTTTTAATTAAAATCTTTGATTGCACTCACAACACACAATAATTTGCTTTCAAAAACAAAAATAATAATTGTAACAGACAAAAATCAAAGAACAGCAAACTGCACACACCCCCCAAGCAAAAGACTTAAGACCCAGAAGAAGAGAGATTGAGAACACTTGAGAATTCCACCACCTCCCCCCGATTATATCTATGGATGGCGACGAGGGAGGGGAACTTGTAGTGCTCCAAGTAAAGCAGAGGCTTGCCAAATGGCAACAACAGGACGATCAGCCTACCAGTGTTGTTAATTCCTTCAAGAGTTCAGCTTCTTCTTCATCCAGCCATGCAGCGCTGCGGATGCAACAGAGCATCGATTTGCGTGGGTTGAATCTTTGTCGATTGAAACCGACAGAGGCCGACGAGATTCTCGGAACAGCCCTCAGCAATTGGCCCCTGACACATCTGCATTTGGACAAGAATGGGCTCGACCGCTTGCCTGGATGCATGGCTTGCCTGGCCCCGAGCCTCCTTGTGCTTACACTCAGCGGAAATCAATTTACCATTTCGACAAGTTATTCGAATTCAGTGATGGTCCAGGAAGGCAATTCTGTTGTTGACGATGATGCTTCGCAATCCATTTCTCAAACAGACTCTAGTTGGGACATTGGAGAGCTACATAGCAATGGAGGAGAAAACCCTTCAGCATCGACATCAGCATTGGGGCCCCTGAAGGGCTTTACAGCGCTCACACAGCTCGACTTAAGCAGCAATCTTCTAAAAGCTGAGTTTCCAGGCGAAGCAGGTGGCTTTCTCGTTGGCATGAACTCTCTAAGGACCCTCAAATTAGACCAAAATGCAATCACCACCCTTTCTTCAGATTACTGGTACGAGCCCGTTCTCTCTCTTTCTCTCTTGCCAACCCCCCCCCCCTGCATTTAAAATGGGACGCACGTCTTTTTTCCCACTTCAGATTAATTTTAAGAACGTACAAACGATTATAAACATCATTGATGGGCTGATTTGATGATCATCGCATCGCTTTCCCCTTTCTATCCCCCCCCCCAAAGTTCAGTCTGCGAAGTGACCTCTGCCCTTCCCCTTTTCCATTGTTAATCGCTAATGTTTGCTTTCCTCTCTGTCTGCTCTCTTGGCCCTCCTCTCCTAAAGGCCCTCCTCTCTATCTCTTCTATCACTCAATTCCAATGCCTTGAAGGAACTGCCTGATGGATTTGGAAAAGCAACGTTTGGACCAAACCTTCAGATGCTGAGTCTCTCAAACAATCGTTTCTCTGGGATTCCTCTTAGCATCACAGCCTTTGGTGGCTTGACCACTCTTGATCTTTCCCACAACCGCATTCGCACACTTTCCACAGAGCTCAAGAGGTTGACATCATTGACTAGTCTGGACCTATCGCATAACGTCTTGCATGACACACCTGAGGTCCCACTTCCACTGAAGAAAATATTTGGAAGGCTCAATGGGCTGGCCTTTCTGTTCATGTCAAATAACAAACTGTCTGTGATGGGCGATGGATTCTCCCCTCTCAGGTTTCTCCCCATCTTTAGCTTTCTGATCACTGGCTTAGGAGTTTCTAGCTTACCTGTAATCAAAATAGATCTCTGAGAGTGTTAGATCTTTCACACAATGAACTGACAACAGTGAGCTCCCAGATTGGACGTCTTACCGGACTCGAAGAGTTGCGACTCCATAACAATAAGCTCAAAGAGGTATCCGCTGTTCCACAATGCAGGAAGCAGTGATAGGAGATATATAACAGAGAATGAAATATCAGACGTCACTAACTTCCCAATCACCAGATACCACCAGGATGCAGCTTGCTTGTCAACCTGAAGCGACTCACCATTGCTGATAATAATTTTACTGATATACCCGAAGTGCTGTTCAAAATCAACACTTTGAGTGAACTCACCCTGCATAATAATCCACTGCCATCAAAAATGCAGGAACACATACAAAAGATGGGAGCTATGCAAGCAGTTTACAAGAGTAAGCAAGCAACTAATTTTCAGCATTTCGTATCGTTTGTTCATGGCCAAACAGGTTCTGAAAGATGCTGTTTTGTTTACATAGAATATAGGACAAAGAAAAACTCTCGTACGCTGCGCAAGACTGAGGGCAATCTGTCTCTGCTTGAGAGGACGACAAGTTTTAGCCACATGGGCTCTTTCCTCTCCGGGGACAGGTAGTGCATCGTTTCAAACGATAACCCATTGCCTACAATGTTATTTCTAATTCGTGTGGAACACTTCCATTATCCATGTTCGATTATTAGGAAGAGAGAAAGAGGTTCCACAATAGCAGTACCACAGACAGGTGGCACAATCTCCCGAGCCGGTGGAGGCAATTATCCAGAAAAATTAAGGATCAAAATGTCAAAAGAGAAGGGAAAGGAAAAAGCTCCAGGACACCACACGCCTATCACACAAATAGATTTCAAGGAGCCCACCCCCATTTCTCCGCCTAGAAAGAGAAGCAACTCCACTGGTTCGCTTCAAGAGAAGACCAAGTGGGTTACCCATTTTCACTGCCCTTTGAGTCTTCAGATTGTTCATAACTTGGTTTTTTCATTTTATAAAATAGACAAGATAATACGATAAAAAGAGAATCAGTATCGACTATAGAAGGCTTAGACATTGATCTAAATAGTGGAAATAAACGTGCAAACACCAGAGTAAATGGCCTAAAGAATAGTGATCCAAATTTCAAGATTTCAAGAACGAGCTTGGATGGATCTGGTGAGCTGAGAAGAAATAGCAAAGAACGAACAAGGAAGATGCCTCAACTTACTATAAGCAGTGAAGATTTGAATGGAAAGGAAATTCACAAGACAGCAGAGAAGCAGAATACTTTGAAACTGTTTAAACACAAATCTGTTAAGCGCCTGACCCTCAAGAAAAGGGGGAACAGCAACTCTCTCATTCCTGTAAGTATCTTCTTGTATTTTTTCCGCTATACGTCTACATTGCATGCATGCATGCAAAGGATAATAACATCTTTCTTCCCTCTTATGATGATTACTAGAAACTGGACCTAGATACTGATTTGGAAAGGCTTCAAGTGGTAAATATATCATCCTCTTCTCTGATTCTTTGGATTATTAACAGATCACACACTTCTCTTGAGAATAGAAAGATAAGCACGCCACTGAAGAGAAGAGATCTTCCCTCATGGGGTCTCCTAGGTTCAAAAACATTGCCCAACAATGGGGCACAGAGGTATACTGTCCGCTTTGCTTCAACAATCCCATACGAATTTTAGATTAGAATGCTTGTCAGCACCATGCCATGATTCGGTTACAATGCATCGAATTGTGCCTATCAATACATTGATAATGTGGATGAACCTTGCTGACCTTAACATGTTCCTTCTAATCTCAAACGACTCTCCACACCAGAGAAAAGATAAGACCGATTCTGGGGAAACACTCGCAAGGAAAATAACAGAGCACAAATCTCCCCAATTACTTTCCAAGCTTCACAAGTCACTTGGTGCAAGATCCTCAAGTATAATATGCCTTCAATCAAGAAAGCCTGATGCACACAACAACGTGTTATTATCCATAAGCTTATTTTACTCTTGATTTATTGTAGAATGGATCGACGACTTTGTGGGCGGTGGTGGGTTAGCTTCACTGGATGCACTTGTCCAAAGCCCGTAATAATTTTCTTCCTTTTTTATAGTATTGATTTCTCTATTGTTTTTATTGTTTGGCTGTTGACCACTTTGCAGCAAAATAGTTGAGTCAGAAGCAACACAGCTAGAAGCAGTCCAATGCGTGAGGATATTGTGTTACCACCCAGTACGTATACATACATGTTTTTAATGTTGTCATTCCCACCAGAGATCGTTGATAGCATGTAAAGCTTTATTGCTGAATTTTGTTGATTACTATTTGTATTGACAGGAAGCACGGAATGCGTTCGTAAACATGGAAGAGCTTGTTTCAACAGTCAGTGCCTTCTTCTTCTCAGCAAACATTGCCATCAAAACCTCAGTCCTCGTACATGCCTTTCTCTTCCTTTTCTTTATAGTATTCTGCACGTTGACATATCAAATCCAAACTTTGCTTTCCAATAGGAATTTCTAACACAACTATGCCGTGTAAACGATGGCCACAAGTACGCCTGAATGCTTTCCACAACACTCTTTTATGTTGTCTCTATTTTAATTAACTTATTCTGATTTTTTCCCTTTTCATAGGCTTATTCTAAGATTGCTTAGCCATTTGGGTGATGAAACAGAGAAAAAAATACCACCCTTTTTTTGGGTCTTTGCCTCACTTAAAGAAGAGCAAGACTCTGACTATAAGGTAAGGCATACTTTACCTGCCATCTTCATATCTGTGAGCCACTAAATCATTTCACTGTCCTCTCTTCTCTACTATTATGAAGCGAGTGTGTATGGAGTTTATCAATGCATTGATCAATGAAACTAAAGACTTGGAGAAGCGAAATGATATCAGGGAGAACTTTCTAAAGATGGGCCTACTTGACCTGTTATACCAACTGCGGTCGTTACAGTCAAAAGAATTGGAACAGCAACTGGACATCTTCTCGCAACAACTGGAAGAGGATAAAAGTGCTCTGATGTATGTGTTTGACCTAGCTTCTGCAAGGATCCCGAGCTCTTCTTTCATACCAGTCTACAGCAGCAATGACATGTGGCATACTGATGTGTACATTGAGGAAGCTGAGCAATCCAAGTCTGATGAAGAGGGACACCCGCTCAAAATAGAGGTGGAGTTCGACTTGAAAAAGAGCTGCAGCGAAGCCATCACTACAATTATACAAACATTGGCTATAGATACACAAGATCCTTCGAAAGAAAAAGAATGGCAAGAAGAGTGGGGTCTGTGTTGGGTGGACTCGGGGAACTCGTCTCAAACTATCTGGCTTGAACCGACGGAGTCTTTAGAGAGCTACCGATTGAATTCAAAACAACAGGTCTGATCCCTTGAACCTCAAATTCTTCATTCCAGGATGACTTTCTCATCTCTTCTTTCACACGCACACACTTTTTGTATTGCACCTGCCGGGATGTTCAGGATGGCCGTTTAATCTGGCGCAAGCGTGCGGTCGAACTTCGTGTTAACTTTCTGGGCCGCACCCATTACTTCCCTCTGCCGGCTCCCAATCGCTCCATACGTACCATAATGCAGGTAGATGGCTCCTCTACTGATTTTCAGCTTTTGCTATTGCGTTTACTTCAATCATTAGGTTTCCTATTTCCCACTTTAGCTGAGTATCCACGCTAACAAGCATGACAACTTCATTTGGAAATAGGACATTGCAAACTCTTTGGCTTTGCCTTCTCACTTGCTGCCTGACTACGGTCTGTTTGTGCCTCACGTTAGCGCAGAGGAAAATGTAATGAACAACCTTGCCAATTCTAACAGCTGCTTTGATACCAAAGGAGTATGGTAAGTTCTTCAAGCTTGTTTTCAGTGTTCTTCCTGAAATAAAGAGCTGCAAAGCTTATGGCCAACCATGCCTCTCTCTCACATACGCACAGGATTGATGAAAACAAACTTTTCTGCGATTATGCAGCTAGAGAAGGCCGAGAAGTGCTGCGGTTTATGCCCAGACCCAGACTTCTCAAAGTGGGAATGCCAAACGGAGACACAGTAGAAACCATGGTACTTTTCACTTGGCCTGTCAGTGAGGTACGCACTCAATCCTGAAAATCAGCAGATGCAGTATTACAAGAATGAATATGCACAAAGCAGTTATTTAATGTATAACAGGTAATACGTCACATTGTGGAGTCCATGCCACTCCTATTCCAGAAGCCACCTGAGCACTACATACTTGTTAGATCTGCGAACATAAAAACCAATGAAGAAGAAAAAGAGACAGATGAAGACGATGGAAATGAAGAAGGCGATAAGGATGATGAAGAAGAGGGAGAAGAAGCGAAGCTCAAGGCCATGATGAGAAGAAAGTACAGACTAATAAGAAAGGCTCTTGAAGAGGACGCAGAGCGTGAAGATGACAGCGAGGAGGAAGAGGCGGAGGGAAGAAAAGAAAAAGAGGATAAAGATGAAAGCGACTCAATAAGTGAAAGCGAGAGTGAAGAAGTTGCAAAACAGAATGAAAAGGATAGAAGTTGTGAAGAACTGGCAGAAGAGAATTTAGAAGATAACAGAAAAGACGAGCAGATTGTGTTAGATCCACAATTGAGCTTGAAGTATCAATTATTTGAGGCGTTTGTGTTTATCAAAGAGGTAAGGGAAAGTTCAGTTTGCCAAGTTGTGGGTTTAGTCCGGCTGTGTATTTATTTTCCATTTTCAATGTTCATAGGAGGAAGTTACAACTGCCTCTGCTTTAGAAGGTAATTTTCCTCTTTGCTTCCTTGGATCGTTATCAACACGAATTATTTACACTGCAATTACTTTCAAAGATATAGATATATGGGAAGAGCTGAGGCAAGGTCCTGCACTCAATTTGGTCTTTGGCACTGACCGTATGGATAGGGTCGAGCAAGGCACACTCAATGCCCTTATAGTCTTCTTTACTTCGGAGATTGCCATCTCTCAGCAGATGAAAAATGACTTGAAGGCGTTTCTTCTGTTTCATAGGTAAATGCACCCTCTTGTTTGACCGGACTTTGTCAATCAATATTCACCGCTTGGTTCAGGCGGTTTACGACTTCACAAACTCTGTTGCACAAATTGAGAGATCGATACAACGTTCCCACTGGGATGGAAAGGACCAGAGCCTCCATCCAACAGGTAGGGACAATGCTAATAATAATGTTAAACTATTACTGAAGAGCACGTTTTGAGAAAAATATTCCTCTCACACTTATACAAATCAGTGTGTAGGCAGTATGCTCCTTATTTGGTTGGACCATTATAAAGCCGATTTTGACCAGGAGATGTGGGATGTACTTGACAAGCTAGTCAGGCGAATGAAAAATGACGGACATGAAAGGATTGCATCTCAGCTGCAACAAGCGAAAGTAAGCCCCTCACTGTAACAATGAGAATGAGTCAACACGAAACAACAAGAAACTAATTATGATCCCCAACCTATCCCTTTCACAGCAAAAAGCTGGTGTCAGTGTAACAATTCGTTCTGGTCGTTCCTCTGAGGTTGTATCATTTCCCTAGTTATTAACTTTGAAGATCCTATATACTGATACCAGTACTTGATGAACAGTTGGACAATGCAATGACTGAGAGAAGCTTACTGGATTTTGATGCTAAGGACATTGCGCAGCAGCTTTGCTTGCAGTGCTTCAGTCATTTTTCTCAAATTCCTGTAAGCCATCGCTCTCTCTCTCTCTCTCTCTCTGCCTATGCTTCTTGCTAACTATATCCGTACTCATAATGAACTACAGCAAACAGAATTGCTAAATGGTCAATGGGAGAAGGGCGAGAGGGCGCCCCATATAAAGGCGATGATCGATCGCTTCAATGGCCTTTCTATGGCTGTTTGCTACTGGGTTACTCGAGAGGAAAAGTTACGGAAGCGCGCTCAAGTCCTTGCTCACCTTATCGAAATCGCCGAGGTATGTCTTTGAGGCGCCAGAGAAAGAGAGCAAATTTATTGCAATAGATGTTTCTTCTTCTCTTAAAGCGATATGTATTATTAATTTTACGATTTTAATATGCTGTAGCATCTGCGGGCGTTCAATAATTTCAACGACGTAATGGCCTTAATCAGCGGCTTCTCTAACGCATGTGTGACTCGCTTAAAATGGACCTTCAAGAAACTGCCAATACGTATTCAAGATGTACTCCATGATTCCTGTCTCTCTCGCACAGACGCACATCAAATCATTCCTCTAATACTTGGTGGCTCTAATGTGACGTGTAGGTGCTATTGGAGCTTCAGAAGGACATGAGCATGGACGGATCATTCAAAAACTATCGCGCCATATTGAACCGCGCAAAATCCCCTGCCATTCCCTACGTGTACTTATATGCCTGATCTGACAAGCAAGAGTGTGATAGCGCGATTAACTGATGGTATGTTGTTCTGGTGTATGCAGGGGTGTGCATTTGCAGGACCTTTTTTTCATAGAGGAAGGCAACGCCGATAAGATCAAACCAAAGCAGCGGGGCAACAGCGACCTCATACACTTCACAAAACTACGCCTGATGTACCAGGTTAGAGTCGATTTTATGTCTGTCTACTAAATAGTGTCAAGGCTTCAAACCTGCAGTGTGCTCACTGTGTCATGTATGTATGTGTATGTTGAAAGGTTATTTGGGCGAACTTTGTACAGAGACAGAGGCATGTGGGCTACGCGTTTGCTCGGGCGCCTGCGATCGAGGAATTTCTGCTCTCTCAAATCAGACAGGCCGCGGCTGTGCCGGAGAACTCCATGTACTCACTCTCCCTGCAGAGAGAACCTCGTAACGCAGACTATTCCGACCTTGTAAAGTGAAGCCATAGAGGCAGGGAGAGAGAGAGAGAGAGTATATACTCTTTTCTTTTTCCCTTTGCTTTGCTTCCTTCTTTCTTGTTCTTTGTTCTGTATGTATATTTAAATGTGGGTTAAACGGCGCGAATGTTTGGAATCATTAAAATGAATGATTTTGATTGGACGCACGAAAGCGGTTTTCTGATTTCTCATTGGTCCGTTCCAGATAAACCCACTTTACCAAAAGGACGCCGAGGTGGCCCAAGAACAAAGAGAGGGCCGAAGAAGAGGACCAGGCTCCCCATGACGGTGGGACCAGATGATACCTCAGGCATCTTCTTCCTTAGGAAGATGGCCAAACTGAAACTGTGTCTGTTCTTCCTCTTCTTCCTCCTCTTTTTGGAAAACGGATATGCCCAGCTTCGTAAGTTGTCTTTGTTTTTGCCTTTCCCCTTCGCCCCCTATTACACATTTACTGTATCATCTTCGTCATGATAGGGTTTAATATGATTAATAATATGATTCTTTTTTGCACAGCTGGGGGATGCTGTGGAAGGGGTGTTTGTGAGGACGTGTTGGATGAAACTTTTTGTCAGTCAGACGATCAGTCCTTCACCCAAGGCTTTCCTTGTGAATTCTCTTGCAGTAAGAACAGATCGCCCCTTTCCTCATCTCCCCCTCAGTCGCCTTTAGTCCTCCCCAATTTCTGTGCTTCTTCGATATAGTGATCATATGCTATCTATTCTCATTACTTCCTTTTGCTGTTTAGAGGGAAGTTGCTGCACGACGTCAGGTTGCTTTGATGAAGTTCTGCCCCATAACTGCACAGGCATATTCCGTTACAACCAGACCTGTGAAGAGCCCTGTCTTGATTTCAGAGTCCCAAATGATACAACTGTACAGTGCTCTGAGTTTGCCAATCTCACGGTGGCTGAAGCCTCTGGTTGCCCCAATATTGAGCTCTCTTATACTGATAGTAGAACAGAGCTTGGCTGCGGGAATGCCGCGGTCATAAGGACATTCCTTCTCTCTCAAACCTGTGAACTGCCTTACCAACGGTCTGTGAATCAGACCATCCAGATAGTGGACACAATTGCTCCAGTGATAAACGTACCTTTTACTGAAATTACTCTTCCTTGCGGAGAAGACCTGGAAGCATTCCTTCTTCTCCAAAACGATCTCGTCACTGTTGTTGATAACTGCGTGGACTTTGAAAACATCACTCTGACTGACTATTATGTGAACAGCACCGGTTGTGGAAACACTATTGAGATTAGCCATATATGGATTGCAGAAGATGAGTGTGGTAATGAGGCAACTGTCGAGCAGAAGATTTATGTCCTGGACAAAGAGGCTCCTAGCTTCGAAGTGGAGGATCTTTTGGCAGAGGACGAGGCTGGACCTGATCTTCCTGGACCCTTCAACTTGAATGACAACTGTGACGCTGCAGCTGCACTCAATCAGACCTTCACTGATACATTGGGGGAAGCAGGCGTTGTCTTCAGGGACTGGACTGTCTCCGACCAATGTGGAAACTCAAGAACGAGAACTCAAGTTATAGCAATTTATAAAGACACCTATGACTTGGACCCTGAGCCACCCGAGACTACCTCAGCTGATGAACTAGTTGAAAATGCCAACACAAACCTTGTTTTTACTTTCATAGCCAATTACATGAGTAAGAACAAGGGCATCACTATGGCTCGACCTTTTTCTCTGGACCAAATGGCATCAGAAGCATTCCCTGATAGCTGTGGCACAGGCGATGCGGCCCAACAGGCCAGGGCGGAGGAGATTCAGAGGCTTGCAATTGAATTAAGAGCAGATTTTCAAACACAACATATCGCTTGTCCTCTCACTGCAGACATTCATGAATTTCGGGTTTCAGGCTCCACAAACCAGGTATAGAGTTCAATCAGTGGCACCTGAGAGTAATGAAAGACGAAATGTGTGTGAGAGAGAGAGCATCACTCAATCATAGACATTGCATATGAGTGGGCCGTTGTGGTGGTACTTACTTTTAATTCGACAGGTGGCAAGCTCTTTGGTGAATGCTTTAAAAGCAAGTGGTGCAGTTTACGATAGGTTGGGCATTGCTGCTCTGCCTCAAAGGAAAACAAAGGAGTTGACGGAGTGGTGTGTTGTAGCTGTCAAGGTTGTAAACTTTTGCGCGGAGGGCCTGTTTTCAAAGAAAAAGTAAGAGTTCTAGTTTTTCAATGTGTGTGTGAAGTGTGAAGTGTTATATGATCTATTATTATTATTATTATTATTATTATTTCCAATCCCTGCGTGAGAACCGGGGAAAGGCAATACTCACATTGAGGACAATCTGACGACAGAACGGTGCTGTCAGCACAAAAGCGGGTTATAAAGATGATGAAGTACAAGTGTGGGTCGTCAGAGGGGAAAGGAATAGCCGCTTGTCAAGGCTAACAAATAGCACAGTTTACTATTATAAATATATTAATATTTAATTATTATCATACATCATGTTATGAGAGAGAACGAGAGACAAAATCTCACTCACCTCATTACACACAAGAGAGGGAGGAAACTAGATCAATACACTCAAGCTGGATCCACTTTCTCTGGGTTGAAGAGTAGTTTAACCTGGTCATAGAAGCATATAGTGATCTTGCAGGGCGGCAACAAGACTGGTTCGCCGTCGATATGCAAAGGGGATTGTTCTAACAGACTGATATCGATCCTGTGTGCCTGAGCCAGACGGAATCCTGAACAGATGTGCGTCCTGATAGCGCCTAGGTGAGCCACATTGGCCATTCCCACAATCTCCAGCTTGCCATCACAAATGGAGGGCCTAACGTTTTCACAGCTCTTGCCATATCTTGAATGCCAGTGCCCCATAAAGTTGTTTGATATTCCCCAGACATCAGATCCTCCATAGGTGGGTAGGTTCATGATCGTCATGCTCTTGACCTTGGATGGAATCTTCAGGTCATATTCATCATCTATTCTAATTCTGCACACCTCTTTGATGGACCGTGAATGATGTAGAAGGTTCCTGGCAGCAAAAGCTGCGTACCAAGCCTTGTTCACGAACACATGATTGAACAACTCTGCGTTCCTCAGCCTCATCTCATGAAATCCCAATACCATCTCAGCATCGAAGCCCATAGATAAATAATTGTTCATTATCACTTCCTTGCCAATGCCTATTTTGATCTCCTTTTCTTCTTCCTCCTCTTCTTCAGAAGAAAAGAGCTCAGGATTCAAATTTGCTGAGAAATCTGTATCCATCTGTTGTTTCCCTTTTCCACGATCTGTGTTCTCTTCCTCTTCTGAGGTGTCTCTTCCTGTTCCATTGTCATTTGAACTGAACTGTTGGTCCTCAAAGGGTGAAAAATTCACCTTCCACCTGTCCATGTTAACACTTTTGGCACCGCTCAACCTATGCATGACGGAACGGAGTGGCTTCCCATAGTACGCAGAGCCCCAACCCAAGGTCCTGGAAAGATCATTTCCTGTGCCCAACGGAAGAACAGCCACTCCAGGCATCTCTGATAAACCCTTCCTGCTTACAAATTCATCTTTACATAAAAGGTTGTTATTGCAAGACCAGGAATTCCTCTGCTCTCTCCAGAACAGATAGTAGAAGAATATTTAAGACCAGGGATGCTCACCTATACAGTTTAGTACCCAATTTGCAGTGCCATCTCCTCCACAAACAAGAATTCGGTAGCTAGGATCTCTGACCCATCTCTCCAGCCTTGAGAAGGCTCCCCCAATGAGAACAGAAAAGAGGAAAAGAGAGGGCAAGTTTGATCTATAGATTGGGACGTACCCTTTAAAAGGTGTTATACACTGTTGGTGGGTGGGGGGGACCTGGGGAAGCTGAAGAGCGCTGGGAAAGAGCTCAAAGATCTGGTCGTGGGGCAGCAGCTGGAGTAACTGGTGCACGACTTCACGCCCCCACTGGCCCCCACTGCGTGGATTGACAAAAACAATCCAGTTCCTTTCTGTGTCTTGACCAAACATGTCTTGCGTTCCATCTGAAGCTGATGGTTGTTGTTGCTGTTGTGAAGGGGGTTGTTGAGAGTAGTGAGTCGGTCTGCACTCCTCCACCTTTCTTTTAATCCACTTCATTTTCTTCTTCATGGCAAACTTCTTTTGAAAAGAAGAAGAAGAAGGGTAGAATGATCTATTACTATTGTTATTTACATCATCAAAACTGTATTGCATTCTGAAGAAGCTGCTTTCGTGTCACTTACACAACCACCAAGCATAAGCAGCTGCTTTGAGTAAGTGTACATAGGATGTTTTTTTTTTGAAGATGGGAAAAGTACAGTGTTATAAGCGTGAGTTGGTTTGTTCCTTGCGTTTGTTGGATCTTCTTCTTCTTCTTCAGCTGAACCCAGAATCAGCTCAACACCCCAAGCAAATTCCTTCCACCCGTCCCTGGAAATCGTCGCAATATTGCGATGTACCACAGATCCGATAAATGAAGGCTGCGGCCAACCAAAAATCAAAAAAATCACTGATTGGCTGACAATTACGATCAAATGAAATTGAGATTATCCCC
>CDFI01104174.1:0-16667 GCA_000826405.1 Acanthamoeba divionensis | reverse complement strand
CTCTGCTCTCTGCTCTCTGAACTTCATTGATTCATTCTTTTATTATTATTAATTTCTCAGACAATATGCCCAATGTTCTGTGGGTTTGGGATGCATGCACCATGTCCCTCTTCTCTCTGATCATTCAGAGACACCCGATAAGGTCTGCCTGCTGGCATCCCACCATGTCACGATTGGCCTTGTGTACGGGCAGCCGTGCCGTTTACATCTGGTCGCCCTTGGCATGTGCATCCTGCGAATTGCCACAAGGTGATCTTTTTTTTTTACATCAAAAAAAATTCTCTCCTTAAAAAGTTAAAAACATTTAACGACACATTTAGATTAGAAAGAAGTGTTTAAAAGTAAAAAATTCTTTTTTTGATGTAGATGATAGGTTTCATGTGAGAAACCTCTGTTGGAACCCTGACGGCAGCTGCTTGCTGCTTGTCGATAGCAAGTCTTTCTGCTGCTGCTACTTCTCTGAGCAAGCGCTGACAGACCCCCAAACCAGCTAAGGCCAAAACACACGCAGTATATTGTTATAAAAAAAACTTTTATTACATTTTGTAAATGTTAAGACAATTTAACATCACACTGTACACTAATTAATGATCTATCGAGGTCGAGGCTATTGGTTTTGGTTGTTGCTGTTGCTTGAAGGGCAGCAAGTCAGTGCTCCGGATTGTTCTGTTGTTGCACCTGTGCTTGCAGCTCCAGGGCGCACCGGAGCAGATCATCCAACTCGCTCTTCTCCCCTGGTGTCATTGAACGCTGTGGCCTCCTGTGTCTGCATGCCCACCCACATGGTTCGTTCGTAGCATTATTGTTATACTATAAAGGCAGAGAGGCTGTGCAAAAGGAAAGGAAAGGAAAGTCACCTCTTGCTTCGATGCAGACGCACCTCAACGGCCATGCGATCCAACCGATCGTCCTTAGGTAAGCTTGCCACATGCTATATGAGAAGGCCGAGAGATACAATTTGCAATTACGATGAGATGGTGAATGCTTTTTCTTTCTTCTTCTTTCTTCTTCTTTCTTCTTTCTTGTCTCTTCTCACTCACCTGTAACATCAGGTTTCAGCAAAGAGGCAATGTCAAGGCGATTCGAGTTGACGGCCAAATCATAGGCCGACCGCATGTTGAGGTCTGCCTGCCAAGGATCAGCGCCATTGTCGAGCAAACACTTGGCACACTCATAGTAGCCCTAGACACCAAAGAGACTGCATTTGAGAGGGAGTGCCAGAACACACTACACACTACACACTGATACACACACTACTCATTACACACAGTACACACTACACTACTAACTTATACACACTACTCATTACACATTACACACATTACACACTACGAGTACCTTCTCTGCTGCAATGTGAAGGGGTGTTCTGCCTCCAATGACGAACACAGGGATGGTCTTGTTGATATAATAGATGCGATCTCTGCAGGTGAGGTGAAGATTTGCGCCGCCTCGCACGAGAGCTCTGGCGGCCTCCAACGAGTTCCAGCTCACAGCGTAATGAAGCGGCGTCTGACCTAATTGACAAGAAATGACATTGGTAAAATGACTGAAATGAGAAAAATTGTGGGCAGGGTGGTGCGGATGGCCGAGCGGTCTAAGGCGCTAGTTTAAGGCACTAGTATCTTCGGATGCGTGGGTTCAAATCCCACTTCGCACAACATCAATTTTTTTGTTGTTTTGCCGTTTTTTTTGTGTGTGTGAGGAAAGATGGCGCCCATGCGTACCTGCTCCATCATCACAGTTGACATCAGCCCCCTGCTGCATGAGCTCGCTGACTGTTTGCGCCATGTCGTTGAGGGCAGCCATGTGCAGGATTGACCATCCTCCACTGGTCCTCGTGTTGGGATCTAATAATAATCCCTCTTCCTTTGCATTTCTGAGAAGGCGCATTGCAGTTTCTTCATCAGCTTCTTTAATGGCCCTCACGATGGCTGGATCAGGATCTGCACGGCACAAGGGATCTTCCATTGTGTGATTAATGGACAGGGACTAGTGGTGAAGTTGCTGGTTTGATTTTTTTTGTCACAACATTTCGGAGAAATAATTTCTGTGAAACTTTTGTTGGGAAGTGATGAGAACAAGTTTCACAGACACCACAAGGATTGCATACTACAAGAAACTAGAAAAAGGCTGCAACCTGATATGTGGACCTTTTATTTTTACTTCCCTTCTTCAAAGGGGCGACTTTTGATTAATTGTTATCACAACTAGGTTTATTGTATTATGGAAGAGATGACTGTTAGGGAAGAAAAGAGAGAGAGCAGAGAGCAGAGAGACAAAGATATCTCAAAAGAAAAGAAAGTTAAATACTTGATCATATATTGGCCGGGGTTCCCATGTCTCTTTTATTGGGTTTCAAGATATCAATCTGATATCGGGCACTCAATGCATGCCATTTAAATAGATCTATGCCACACTAAACCACTACGGAGTTGAATTGAAAAAAACAACTCTGTGTCATTTCAGCTGTAGCTGGTCCAACAACAATGCAAAGACTACTGCAACCAGAAGAACCAAACCAAACCACACAAGTTGACAACAACACAAACATGATCAACAACTATAAGAAGCAAAAAGAAGAGACGATGCATCCTTCTTCAACCTCAAGTTGTAACTTTAGGGTGGCCTTGGGAACAAGCACAACAGTAGCGATGGAGGAGGAAGTGGCCAAAGGGCGTGAGGATGCCTTTGGTGTTCTTCCCAATGAACTGTAAAAAAGACATACTATTGTGTCAACAGCCACATTAAACAACAGAGCTTGAGCTGGTTGAGTTGTTTTGTTTTGTTTTTTCTTTTCTTTTTCCTTCATTCTTGCCTGGTTGAGCAGATTCAGTCAATGGAATCCTACAAAAGAATCGTTCGCTTGCCCTACGCCCACAAGAAAGAAGGCGAGTACTCTCCCGAAAACATCGTGCAGGGCCAGCCGGGTGCCATGGTCAACAATTTATACACAGATCCCACTGGTCATTTCAGTTCGGGTGTGTGGAGCTCTACGCAGGGCAAATGGACCTTTGAGCAGAAGGATTCTGAGGAATTTTGTTATCTTCTCGAGGGCAAGGTTTGATTCCCCTCCCCCCCGTTTTTTTTGCTGTTCTGGTGCTTAATCATTCCTTGGTGCAGGCAAGATTGACTGGCATTGACAACCAAGTTGACGAGTTTTCTGCTGGTGATGCCTTCATAATACCAATTGGTAAACCATGCTGCCCCCCTTTGCTTGTTTCCTCGACCTGCAAAGGAATATTCAAGAGTGATTTAGGCACTCATTTTTGCATCGTTGATGATGACATTAGGTTTCCAGGGCTCATGGGAAACCATAGAGCCTGTGCGCAAGTTCTATGCTGTGTTCGAGAAGCAGCCCGCCAAGTAATTCTCATTCATTTAATTAATTAACCTGAACCAGCACCTTCTTCTTCCAAGTCTGGCCCTTCAGTGCGTGAGTTAAAAAAAAGGTTTGGTTGTGAACTTGGTCTTAAAACAAAAGATCAAGAGGAAAGCCAAGGTATTGGATTGTGAACTTGGTCATAAAAAACAAAAGATCAAAAGGAAAAAGGTGTGCAACAGATATTATTAAAAATCAGAAACATGTTCAAAGAAGAAACAACTGACAACAACAATGTTTGTCACTTAGTGGCCCCAAGATAAGGTTGTTAGATCATGCCATATCTTCTTGTGTCTGAGCAAACCCAAACAGAGTGGTGGGTCTTGTTTTGTTTGTTGGCATATTTCACATTCCAAAGCGGTGAACGGAGATTAGTTTTTAATTAAAATCTTTGATTGCACTCACAACACACAATAATTTGCTTTCAAAAACAAAAATAATAATTGTAACAGACAAAAATCAAAGAACAGCAAACTGCACACACCCCCCAAGCAAAAGACTTAAGACCCAGAAGAAGAGAGATTGAGAACACTTGAGAATTCCACCACCTCCCCCCGATTATATCTATGGATGGCGACGAGGGAGGGGAACTTGTAGTGCTCCAAGTAAAGCAGAGGCTTGCCAAATGGCAACAACAGGACGATCAGCCTACCAGTGTTGTTAATTCCTTCAAGAGTTCAGCTTCTTCTTCATCCAGCCATGCAGCGCTGCGGATGCAACAGAGCATCGATTTGCGTGGGTTGAATCTTTGTCGATTGAAACCGACAGAGGCCGACGAGATTCTCGGAACAGCCCTCAGCAATTGGCCCCTGACACATCTGCATTTGGACAAGAATGGGCTCGACCGCTTGCCTGGATGCATGGCTTGCCTGGCCCCGAGCCTCCTTGTGCTTACACTCAGCGGAAATCAATTTACCATTTCGACAAGTTATTCGAATTCAGTGATGGTCCAGGAAGGCAATTCTGTTGTTGACGATGATGCTTCGCAATCCATTTCTCAAACAGACTCTAGTTGGGACATTGGAGAGCTACATAGCAATGGAGGAGAAAACCCTTCAGCATCGACATCAGCATTGGGGCCCCTGAAGGGCTTTACAGCGCTCACACAGCTCGACTTAAGCAGCAATCTTCTAAAAGCTGAGTTTCCAGGCGAAGCAGGTGGCTTTCTCGTTGGCATGAACTCTCTAAGGACCCTCAAATTAGACCAAAATGCAATCACCACCCTTTCTTCAGATTACTGGTACGAGCCCGTTCTCTCTCTTTCTCTCTTGCCAACCCCCCCCCCCTGCATTTAAAATGGGACGCACGTCTTTTTTCCCACTTCAGATTAATTTTAAGAACGTACAAACGATTATAAACATCATTGATGGGCTGATTTGATGATCATCGCATCGCTTTCCCCTTTCTATCCCCCCCCCCAAAGTTCAGTCTGCGAAGTGACCTCTGCCCTTCCCCTTTTCCATTGTTAATCGCTAATGTTTGCTTTCCTCTCTGTCTGCTCTCTTGGCCCTCCTCTCCTAAAGGCCCTCCTCTCTATCTCTTCTATCACTCAATTCCAATGCCTTGAAGGAACTGCCTGATGGATTTGGAAAAGCAACGTTTGGACCAAACCTTCAGATGCTGAGTCTCTCAAACAATCGTTTCTCTGGGATTCCTCTTAGCATCACAGCCTTTGGTGGCTTGACCACTCTTGATCTTTCCCACAACCGCATTCGCACACTTTCCACAGAGCTCAAGAGGTTGACATCATTGACTAGTCTGGACCTATCGCATAACGTCTTGCATGACACACCTGAGGTCCCACTTCCACTGAAGAAAATATTTGGAAGGCTCAATGGGCTGGCCTTTCTGTTCATGTCAAATAACAAACTGTCTGTGATGGGCGATGGATTCTCCCCTCTCAGGTTTCTCCCCATCTTTAGCTTTCTGATCACTGGCTTAGGAGTTTCTAGCTTACCTGTAATCAAAATAGATCTCTGAGAGTGTTAGATCTTTCACACAATGAACTGACAACAGTGAGCTCCCAGATTGGACGTCTTACCGGACTCGAAGAGTTGCGACTCCATAACAATAAGCTCAAAGAGGTATCCGCTGTTCCACAATGCAGGAAGCAGTGATAGGAGATATATAACAGAGAATGAAATATCAGACGTCACTAACTTCCCAATCACCAGATACCACCAGGATGCAGCTTGCTTGTCAACCTGAAGCGACTCACCATTGCTGATAATAATTTTACTGATATACCCGAAGTGCTGTTCAAAATCAACACTTTGAGTGAACTCACCCTGCATAATAATCCACTGCCATCAAAAATGCAGGAACACATACAAAAGATGGGAGCTATGCAAGCAGTTTACAAGAGTAAGCAAGCAACTAATTTTCAGCATTTCGTATCGTTTGTTCATGGCCAAACAGGTTCTGAAAGATGCTGTTTTGTTTACATAGAATATAGGACAAAGAAAAACTCTCGTACGCTGCGCAAGACTGAGGGCAATCTGTCTCTGCTTGAGAGGACGACAAGTTTTAGCCACATGGGCTCTTTCCTCTCCGGGGACAGGTAGTGCATCGTTTCAAACGATAACCCATTGCCTACAATGTTATTTCTAATTCGTGTGGAACACTTCCATTATCCATGTTCGATTATTAGGAAGAGAGAAAGAGGTTCCACAATAGCAGTACCACAGACAGGTGGCACAATCTCCCGAGCCGGTGGAGGCAATTATCCAGAAAAATTAAGGATCAAAATGTCAAAAGAGAAGGGAAAGGAAAAAGCTCCAGGACACCACACGCCTATCACACAAATAGATTTCAAGGAGCCCACCCCCATTTCTCCGCCTAGAAAGAGAAGCAACTCCACTGGTTCGCTTCAAGAGAAGACCAAGTGGGTTACCCATTTTCACTGCCCTTTGAGTCTTCAGATTGTTCATAACTTGGTTTTTTCATTTTATAAAATAGACAAGATAATACGATAAAAAGAGAATCAGTATCGACTATAGAAGGCTTAGACATTGATCTAAATAGTGGAAATAAACGTGCAAACACCAGAGTAAATGGCCTAAAGAATAGTGATCCAAATTTCAAGATTTCAAGAACGAGCTTGGATGGATCTGGTGAGCTGAGAAGAAATAGCAAAGAACGAACAAGGAAGATGCCTCAACTTACTATAAGCAGTGAAGATTTGAATGGAAAGGAAATTCACAAGACAGCAGAGAAGCAGAATACTTTGAAACTGTTTAAACACAAATCTGTTAAGCGCCTGACCCTCAAGAAAAGGGGGAACAGCAACTCTCTCATTCCTGTAAGTATCTTCTTGTATTTTTTCCGCTATACGTCTACATTGCATGCATGCATGCAAAGGATAATAACATCTTTCTTCCCTCTTATGATGATTACTAGAAACTGGACCTAGATACTGATTTGGAAAGGCTTCAAGTGGTAAATATATCATCCTCTTCTCTGATTCTTTGGATTATTAACAGATCACACACTTCTCTTGAGAATAGAAAGATAAGCACGCCACTGAAGAGAAGAGATCTTCCCTCATGGGGTCTCCTAGGTTCAAAAACATTGCCCAACAATGGGGCACAGAGGTATACTGTCCGCTTTGCTTCAACAATCCCATACGAATTTTAGATTAGAATGCTTGTCAGCACCATGCCATGATTCGGTTACAATGCATCGAATTGTGCCTATCAATACATTGATAATGTGGATGAACCTTGCTGACCTTAACATGTTCCTTCTAATCTCAAACGACTCTCCACACCAGAGAAAAGATAAGACCGATTCTGGGGAAACACTCGCAAGGAAAATAACAGAGCACAAATCTCCCCAATTACTTTCCAAGCTTCACAAGTCACTTGGTGCAAGATCCTCAAGTATAATATGCCTTCAATCAAGAAAGCCTGATGCACACAACAACGTGTTATTATCCATAAGCTTATTTTACTCTTGATTTATTGTAGAATGGATCGACGACTTTGTGGGCGGTGGTGGGTTAGCTTCACTGGATGCACTTGTCCAAAGCCCGTAATAATTTTCTTCCTTTTTTATAGTATTGATTTCTCTATTGTTTTTATTGTTTGGCTGTTGACCACTTTGCAGCAAAATAGTTGAGTCAGAAGCAACACAGCTAGAAGCAGTCCAATGCGTGAGGATATTGTGTTACCACCCAGTACGTATACATACATGTTTTTAATGTTGTCATTCCCACCAGAGATCGTTGATAGCATGTAAAGCTTTATTGCTGAATTTTGTTGATTACTATTTGTATTGACAGGAAGCACGGAATGCGTTCGTAAACATGGAAGAGCTTGTTTCAACAGTCAGTGCCTTCTTCTTCTCAGCAAACATTGCCATCAAAACCTCAGTCCTCGTACATGCCTTTCTCTTCCTTTTCTTTATAGTATTCTGCACGTTGACATATCAAATCCAAACTTTGCTTTCCAATAGGAATTTCTAACACAACTATGCCGTGTAAACGATGGCCACAAGTACGCCTGAATGCTTTCCACAACACTCTTTTATGTTGTCTCTATTTTAATTAACTTATTCTGATTTTTTCCCTTTTCATAGGCTTATTCTAAGATTGCTTAGCCATTTGGGTGATGAAACAGAGAAAAAAATACCACCCTTTTTTTGGGTCTTTGCCTCACTTAAAGAAGAGCAAGACTCTGACTATAAGGTAAGGCATACTTTACCTGCCATCTTCATATCTGTGAGCCACTAAATCATTTCACTGTCCTCTCTTCTCTACTATTATGAAGCGAGTGTGTATGGAGTTTATCAATGCATTGATCAATGAAACTAAAGACTTGGAGAAGCGAAATGATATCAGGGAGAACTTTCTAAAGATGGGCCTACTTGACCTGTTATACCAACTGCGGTCGTTACAGTCAAAAGAATTGGAACAGCAACTGGACATCTTCTCGCAACAACTGGAAGAGGATAAAAGTGCTCTGATGTATGTGTTTGACCTAGCTTCTGCAAGGATCCCGAGCTCTTCTTTCATACCAGTCTACAGCAGCAATGACATGTGGCATACTGATGTGTACATTGAGGAAGCTGAGCAATCCAAGTCTGATGAAGAGGGACACCCGCTCAAAATAGAGGTGGAGTTCGACTTGAAAAAGAGCTGCAGCGAAGCCATCACTACAATTATACAAACATTGGCTATAGATACACAAGATCCTTCGAAAGAAAAAGAATGGCAAGAAGAGTGGGGTCTGTGTTGGGTGGACTCGGGGAACTCGTCTCAAACTATCTGGCTTGAACCGACGGAGTCTTTAGAGAGCTACCGATTGAATTCAAAACAACAGGTCTGATCCCTTGAACCTCAAATTCTTCATTCCAGGATGACTTTCTCATCTCTTCTTTCACACGCACACACTTTTTGTATTGCACCTGCCGGGATGTTCAGGATGGCCGTTTAATCTGGCGCAAGCGTGCGGTCGAACTTCGTGTTAACTTTCTGGGCCGCACCCATTACTTCCCTCTGCCGGCTCCCAATCGCTCCATACGTACCATAATGCAGGTAGATGGCTCCTCTACTGATTTTCAGCTTTTGCTATTGCGTTTACTTCAATCATTAGGTTTCCTATTTCCCACTTTAGCTGAGTATCCACGCTAACAAGCATGACAACTTCATTTGGAAATAGGACATTGCAAACTCTTTGGCTTTGCCTTCTCACTTGCTGCCTGACTACGGTCTGTTTGTGCCTCACGTTAGCGCAGAGGAAAATGTAATGAACAACCTTGCCAATTCTAACAGCTGCTTTGATACCAAAGGAGTATGGTAAGTTCTTCAAGCTTGTTTTCAGTGTTCTTCCTGAAATAAAGAGCTGCAAAGCTTATGGCCAACCATGCCTCTCTCTCACATACGCACAGGATTGATGAAAACAAACTTTTCTGCGATTATGCAGCTAGAGAAGGCCGAGAAGTGCTGCGGTTTATGCCCAGACCCAGACTTCTCAAAGTGGGAATGCCAAACGGAGACACAGTAGAAACCATGGTACTTTTCACTTGGCCTGTCAGTGAGGTACGCACTCAATCCTGAAAATCAGCAGATGCAGTATTACAAGAATGAATATGCACAAAGCAGTTATTTAATGTATAACAGGTAATACGTCACATTGTGGAGTCCATGCCACTCCTATTCCAGAAGCCACCTGAGCACTACATACTTGTTAGATCTGCGAACATAAAAACCAATGAAGAAGAAAAAGAGACAGATGAAGACGATGGAAATGAAGAAGGCGATAAGGATGATGAAGAAGAGGGAGAAGAAGCGAAGCTCAAGGCCATGATGAGAAGAAAGTACAGACTAATAAGAAAGGCTCTTGAAGAGGACGCAGAGCGTGAAGATGACAGCGAGGAGGAAGAGGCGGAGGGAAGAAAAGAAAAAGAGGATAAAGATGAAAGCGACTCAATAAGTGAAAGCGAGAGTGAAGAAGTTGCAAAACAGAATGAAAAGGATAGAAGTTGTGAAGAACTGGCAGAAGAGAATTTAGAAGATAACAGAAAAGACGAGCAGATTGTGTTAGATCCACAATTGAGCTTGAAGTATCAATTATTTGAGGCGTTTGTGTTTATCAAAGAGGTAAGGGAAAGTTCAGTTTGCCAAGTTGTGGGTTTAGTCCGGCTGTGTATTTATTTTCCATTTTCAATGTTCATAGGAGGAAGTTACAACTGCCTCTGCTTTAGAAGGTAATTTTCCTCTTTGCTTCCTTGGATCGTTATCAACACGAATTATTTACACTGCAATTACTTTCAAAGATATAGATATATGGGAAGAGCTGAGGCAAGGTCCTGCACTCAATTTGGTCTTTGGCACTGACCGTATGGATAGGGTCGAGCAAGGCACACTCAATGCCCTTATAGTCTTCTTTACTTCGGAGATTGCCATCTCTCAGCAGATGAAAAATGACTTGAAGGCGTTTCTTCTGTTTCATAGGTAAATGCACCCTCTTGTTTGACCGGACTTTGTCAATCAATATTCACCGCTTGGTTCAGGCGGTTTACGACTTCACAAACTCTGTTGCACAAATTGAGAGATCGATACAACGTTCCCACTGGGATGGAAAGGACCAGAGCCTCCATCCAACAGGTAGGGACAATGCTAATAATAATGTTAAACTATTACTGAAGAGCACGTTTTGAGAAAAATATTCCTCTCACACTTATACAAATCAGTGTGTAGGCAGTATGCTCCTTATTTGGTTGGACCATTATAAAGCCGATTTTGACCAGGAGATGTGGGATGTACTTGACAAGCTAGTCAGGCGAATGAAAAATGACGGACATGAAAGGATTGCATCTCAGCTGCAACAAGCGAAAGTAAGCCCCTCACTGTAACAATGAGAATGAGTCAACACGAAACAACAAGAAACTAATTATGATCCCCAACCTATCCCTTTCACAGCAAAAAGCTGGTGTCAGTGTAACAATTCGTTCTGGTCGTTCCTCTGAGGTTGTATCATTTCCCTAGTTATTAACTTTGAAGATCCTATATACTGATACCAGTACTTGATGAACAGTTGGACAATGCAATGACTGAGAGAAGCTTACTGGATTTTGATGCTAAGGACATTGCGCAGCAGCTTTGCTTGCAGTGCTTCAGTCATTTTTCTCAAATTCCTGTAAGCCATCGCTCTCTCTCTCTCTCTCTCTCTGCCTATGCTTCTTGCTAACTATATCCGTACTCATAATGAACTACAGCAAACAGAATTGCTAAATGGTCAATGGGAGAAGGGCGAGAGGGCGCCCCATATAAAGGCGATGATCGATCGCTTCAATGGCCTTTCTATGGCTGTTTGCTACTGGGTTACTCGAGAGGAAAAGTTACGGAAGCGCGCTCAAGTCCTTGCTCACCTTATCGAAATCGCCGAGGTATGTCTTTGAGGCGCCAGAGAAAGAGAGCAAATTTATTGCAATAGATGTTTCTTCTTCTCTTAAAGCGATATGTATTATTAATTTTACGATTTTAATATGCTGTAGCATCTGCGGGCGTTCAATAATTTCAACGACGTAATGGCCTTAATCAGCGGCTTCTCTAACGCATGTGTGACTCGCTTAAAATGGACCTTCAAGAAACTGCCAATACGTATTCAAGATGTACTCCATGATTCCTGTCTCTCTCGCACAGACGCACATCAAATCATTCCTCTAATACTTGGTGGCTCTAATGTGACGTGTAGGTGCTATTGGAGCTTCAGAAGGACATGAGCATGGACGGATCATTCAAAAACTATCGCGCCATATTGAACCGCGCAAAATCCCCTGCCATTCCCTACGTGTACTTATATGCCTGATCTGACAAGCAAGAGTGTGATAGCGCGATTAACTGATGGTATGTTGTTCTGGTGTATGCAGGGGTGTGCATTTGCAGGACCTTTTTTTCATAGAGGAAGGCAACGCCGATAAGATCAAACCAAAGCAGCGGGGCAACAGCGACCTCATACACTTCACAAAACTACGCCTGATGTACCAGGTTAGAGTCGATTTTATGTCTGTCTACTAAATAGTGTCAAGGCTTCAAACCTGCAGTGTGCTCACTGTGTCATGTATGTATGTGTATGTTGAAAGGTTATTTGGGCGAACTTTGTACAGAGACAGAGGCATGTGGGCTACGCGTTTGCTCGGGCGCCTGCGATCGAGGAATTTCTGCTCTCTCAAATCAGACAGGCCGCGGCTGTGCCGGAGAACTCCATGTACTCACTCTCCCTGCAGAGAGAACCTCGTAACGCAGACTATTCCGACCTTGTAAAGTGAAGCCATAGAGGCAGGGAGAGAGAGAGAGAGAGTATATACTCTTTTCTTTTTCCCTTTGCTTTGCTTCCTTCTTTCTTGTTCTTTGTTCTGTATGTATATTTAAATGTGGGTTAAACGGCGCGAATGTTTGGAATCATTAAAATGAATGATTTTGATTGGACGCACGAAAGCGGTTTTCTGATTTCTCATTGGTCCGTTCCAGATAAACCCACTTTACCAAAAGGACGCCGAGGTGGCCCAAGAACAAAGAGAGGGCCGAAGAAGAGGACCAGGCTCCCCATGACGGTGGGACCAGATGATACCTCAGGCATCTTCTTCCTTAGGAAGATGGCCAAACTGAAACTGTGTCTGTTCTTCCTCTTCTTCCTCCTCTTTTTGGAAAACGGATATGCCCAGCTTCGTAAGTTGTCTTTGTTTTTGCCTTTCCCCTTCGCCCCCTATTACACATTTACTGTATCATCTTCGTCATGATAGGGTTTAATATGATTAATAATATGATTCTTTTTTGCACAGCTGGGGGATGCTGTGGAAGGGGTGTTTGTGAGGACGTGTTGGATGAAACTTTTTGTCAGTCAGACGATCAGTCCTTCACCCAAGGCTTTCCTTGTGAATTCTCTTGCAGTAAGAACAGATCGCCCCTTTCCTCATCTCCCCCTCAGTCGCCTTTAGTCCTCCCCAATTTCTGTGCTTCTTCGATATAGTGATCATATGCTATCTATTCTCATTACTTCCTTTTGCTGTTTAGAGGGAAGTTGCTGCACGACGTCAGGTTGCTTTGATGAAGTTCTGCCCCATAACTGCACAGGCATATTCCGTTACAACCAGACCTGTGAAGAGCCCTGTCTTGATTTCAGAGTCCCAAATGATACAACTGTACAGTGCTCTGAGTTTGCCAATCTCACGGTGGCTGAAGCCTCTGGTTGCCCCAATATTGAGCTCTCTTATACTGATAGTAGAACAGAGCTTGGCTGCGGGAATGCCGCGGTCATAAGGACATTCCTTCTCTCTCAAACCTGTGAACTGCCTTACCAACGGTCTGTGAATCAGACCATCCAGATAGTGGACACAATTGCTCCAGTGATAAACGTACCTTTTACTGAAATTACTCTTCCTTGCGGAGAAGACCTGGAAGCATTCCTTCTTCTCCAAAACGATCTCGTCACTGTTGTTGATAACTGCGTGGACTTTGAAAACATCACTCTGACTGACTATTATGTGAACAGCACCGGTTGTGGAAACACTATTGAGATTAGCCATATATGGATTGCAGAAGATGAGTGTGGTAATGAGGCAACTGTCGAGCAGAAGATTTATGTCCTGGACAAAGAGGCTCCTAGCTTCGAAGTGGAGGATCTTTTGGCAGAGGACGAGGCTGGACCTGATCTTCCTGGACCCTTCAACTTGAATGACAACTGTGACGCTGCAGCTGCACTCAATCAGACCTTCACTGATACATTGGGGGAAGCAGGCGTTGTCTTCAGGGACTGGACTGTCTCCGACCAATGTGGAAACTCAAGAACGAGAACTCAAGTTATAGCAATTTATAAAGACACCTATGACTTGGACCCTGAGCCACCCGAGACTACCTCAGCTGATGAACTAGTTGAAAATGCCAACACAAACCTTGTTTTTACTTTCATAGCCAATTACATGAGTAAGAACAAGGGCATCACTATGGCTCGACCTTTTTCTCTGGACCAAATGGCATCAGAAGCATTCCCTGATAGCTGTGGCACAGGCGATGCGGCCCAACAGGCCAGGGCGGAGGAGATTCAGAGGCTTGCAATTGAATTAAGAGCAGATTTTCAAACACAACATATCGCTTGTCCTCTCACTGCAGACATTCATGAATTTCGGGTTTCAGGCTCCACAAACCAGGTATAGAGTTCAATCAGTGGCACCTGAGAGTAATGAAAGACGAAATGTGTGTGAGAGAGAGAGCATCACTCAATCATAGACATTGCATATGAGTGGGCCGTTGTGGTGGTACTTACTTTTAATTCGACAGGTGGCAAGCTCTTTGGTGAATGCTTTAAAAGCAAGTGGTGCAGTTTACGATAGGTTGGGCATTGCTGCTCTGCCTCAAAGGAAAACAAAGGAGTTGACGGAGTGGTGTGTTGTAGCTGTCAAGGTTGTAAACTTTTGCGCGGAGGGCCTGTTTTCAAAGAAAAAGTAAGAGTTCTAGTTTTTCAATGTGTGTGTGAAGTGTGAAGTGTTATATGATCTATTATTATTATTATTATTATTATTATTTCCAATCCCTGCGTGAGAACCGGGGAAAGGCAATACTCACATTGAGGACAATCTGACGACAGAACGGTGCTGTCAGCACAAAAGCGGGTTATAAAGATGATGAAGTACAAGTGTGGGTCGTCAGAGGGGAAAGGAATAGCCGCTTGTCAAGGCTAACAAATAGCACAGTTTACTATTATAAATATATTAATATTTAATTATTATCATACATCATGTTATGAGAGAGAACGAGAGACAAAATCTCACTCACCTCATTACACACAAGAGAGGGAGGAAACTAGATCAATACACTCAAGCTGGATCCACTTTCTCTGGGTTGAAGAGTAGTTTAACCTGGTCATAGAAGCATATAGTGATCTTGCAGGGCGGCAACAAGACTGGTTCGCCGTCGATATGCAAAGGGGATTGTTCTAACAGACTGATATCGATCCTGTGTGCCTGAGCCAGACGGAATCCTGAACAGATGTGCGTCCTGATAGCGCCTAGGTGAGCCACATTGGCCATTCCCACAATCTCCAGCTTGCCATCACAAATGGAGGGCCTAACGTTTTCACAGCTCTTGCCATATCTTGAATGCCAGTGCCCCATAAAGTTGTTTGATATTCCCCAGACATCAGATCCTCCATAGGTGGGTAGGTTCATGATCGTCATGCTCTTGACCTTGGATGGAATCTTCAGGTCATATTCATCATCTATTCTAATTCTGCACACCTCTTTGATGGACCGTGAATGATGTAGAAGGTTCCTGGCAGCAAAAGCTGCGTACCAAGCCTTGTTCACGAACACATGATTGAACAACTCTGCGTTCCTCAGCCTCATCTCATGAAATCCCAATACCATCTCAGCATCGAAGCCCATAGATAAATAATTGTTCATTATCACTTCCTTGCCAATGCCTATTTTGATCTCCTTTTCTTCTTCCTCCTCTTCTTCAGAAGAAAAGAGCTCAGGATTCAAATTTGCTGAGAAATCTGTATCCATCTGTTGTTTCCCTTTTCCACGATCTGTGTTCTCTTCCTCTTCTGAGGTGTCTCTTCCTGTTCCATTGTCATTTGAACTGAACTGTTGGTCCTCAAAGGGTGAAAAATTCACCTTCCACCTGTCCATGTTAACACTTTTGGCACCGCTCAACCTATGCATGACGGAACGGAGTGGCTTCCCATAGTACGCAGAGCCCCAACCCAAGGTCCTGGAAAGATCATTTCCTGTGCCCAACGGAAGAACAGCCACTCCAGGCATCTCTGATAAACCCTTCCTGCTTACAAATTCATCTTTACATAAAAGGTTGTTATTGCAAGACCAGGAATTCCTCTGCTCTCTCCAGAACAGATAGTAGAAGAATATTTAAGACCAGGGATGCTCACCTATACAGTTTAGTACCCAATTTGCAGTGCCATCTCCTCCACAAACAAGAATTCGGTAGCTAGGATCTCTGACCCATCTCTCCAGCCTTGAGAAGGCTCCCCCAATGAGAACAGAAAAGAGGAAAAGAGAGGGCAAGTTTGATCTATAGATTGGGACGTACCCTTTAAAAGGTGTTATACACTGTTGGTGGGTGGGGGGGACCTGGGGAAGCTGAAGAGCGCTGGGAAAGAGCTCAAAGATCTGGTCGTGGGGCAGCAGCTGGAGTAACTGGTGCACGACTTCACGCCCCCACTGGCCCCCACTGCGTGGATTGACAAAAACAATCCAGTTCCTTTCTGTGTCTTGACCAAACATGTCTTGCGTTCCATCTGAAGCTGATGGTTGTTGTTGCTGTTGTGAAGGGGGTTGTTGAGAGTAGTGAGTCGGTCTGCACTCCTCCACCTTTCTTTTAATCCACTTCATTTTCTTCTTCATGGCAAACTTCTTTTGAAAAGAAGAAGAAGAAGGGTAGAATGATCTATTACTATTGTTATTTACATCATCAAAACTGTATTGCATTCTGAAGAAGCTGCTTTCGTGTCACTTACACAACCACCAAGCATAAGCAGCTGCTTTGAGTAAGTGTACATAGGATGTTTTTTTTTTGAAGATGGGAAAAGTACAGTGTTATAAGCGTGAGTTGGTTTGTTCCTTGCGTTTGTTGGATCTTCTTCTTCTTCTTCAGCTGAACCCAGAATCAGCTCAACACCCCAAGCAAATTCCTTCCACCCGTCCCTGGAAATCGTCGCAATATTGCGATGTACCACAGATCCGATAAATGAAGGCTGCGGCCAACCAAAAATCAAAAAAATCACTGATTGGCTGACAATTACGATCAAATGAAATTGAGATTATCCCC
>CDFI01104171.1:0-11210 GCA_000826405.1 Acanthamoeba divionensis | reverse complement strand
GAGAGAGAGCAGAGAGCAGAGAGAGAAGAGCAAAATATTGACACAAATGCTGTGATTTAGATTTCATCCACATCGGGCTTGCATGGAAACATAGGGCAGGCAAACTATGCCACCGCTGTACGTCCCTTAACAGTTGTTTTATTTGCAAGTTTATTGGGCCTCGACTATTCTCTGATCTCTTTTCATGCTGGCTTTAAAAGAAAATGGGTATCATCGGCTTGACGAAAACAGTGGCAAAGGAATGGGGCGGATTTAATATACGGTGCAATGCCATTGGTACGTCTAATCATATATATCTTCATTCAATTAGATTGTTGAAGCCAAGTCAAGACTAATCAATATATCATCTGTTTGATTCTTTTCTGTGGTGCAACACAGCATTTGGTGAGTATTTCCTTCTCTGGGCAACTATGAACTTTGTTATCCCTCTTGTGTTGTGTTGTGTGTGAGAGATTCTACTATTCACCAGCTCGTGCTAAAACTACTCGTTGGAACAGGATGGATTCAGACCCGTTTGACTGCGCCAAAGGAAAGCGACAATTTCATTGAGGTTGAGGGCAAGAAGGTAGCCTTGGGCATTCCTGGTAAGAGATTAAAGCATTAAATTATATATATAAATATATACCCATACATTCTTCCCCCTCACTATCCTTCCCCCATTGATTGATTCATTCATATGTCACAGGTCGTGGGGGAGCGGCAGCTGCTGCGATTCCGCTCCAGAGGGCAGGAGATGTGAATGACGCAGCTGGCAGCATTCTGCTGATGGCCAGCCCCTATGCCTCCTACGTCACTGGCCACTGCCTTGAAGTTACCGGAGGAGTTGGCATCTAAGGCAAAAGCAAGCACACACACACAAGGGCCAAAAAACTGTTGTTGTTGTTGTTGTTTGGTTTACAAAAGGAGTGAAGATACAATGAAACTTGTTTGAAAGTCAGCAACAAAAGGGATTTGTGCTGATGAGGGATCAAAAGGGCCACCAAGTTAGGGGAATTTCATTGTCATCCTCAAGCAGCTGTAACAACCATAGCACCACCAGCGAAGATTGTTGTCCAAAACTCATAACAACATGCAAGGTCTTCCTCCCCTGCCAGCTCGGCCACAGAATCCCCCTCCTCCATCTCTTCCCCCAGCCTCTGCTGCTGAATGCCTTCCACCGTCCCTGCCTCCTCGTCTTTTTCGTTCGTCTAGCGCCGATTTAAGGCCAGCCCCTCCTCCTCGCCCTGCGCCATCTCTGCCTCTTCGTTCTTATTCTTCCCTCTCTAGTTTTGCGCCTCCCTCTTCGTTGCCCCCTCTTCCTCCCAAGAAGGATGCAGTTCAAAGAACCCCTTCATCCACCTCTTTGCGCCATAGTGGGCCACCCCCGAGGCTGCCTCCTCGCGCAGTCACAACTGTCTCTCCTCATCTGCCCACCTGCCCACATCCATGTGCAATCAACAATAATGCACCAGCCATGAGCACACTCCAGCCAAGTCTCATCAACAGCACAGGTAGGTTTGCTCACTTCACATCCTGTGCTCCCTGGCCACTTGTTGTAACTGCTCCATACAGGAACGATGCAAGAGCAAGTGTCTCCATCAACTCCTATGCAGGCGGTGAGCCAGGACTTCACTCGTCGGTGTGCATCTCTGGAATTGTGTTAACAATTTTGCCATGCTTCTGACACAAACACACACACTTACAGGGCAGGAGATGCAGCAGCCCAGGCAGCGCTTGATGAAGGAAACCAAAGAAGAGCTGGCGAAGCGGTTTCCTCTATGGCTGCCAACAGGTAAAGTCTCTCTATTCTCACATAATATGAAATATAAGAGAGCAGAGAGCAGAGAAAGAGAGACGACACACACACTAAAATGCACCACACCTGTGCAATTTGCAGGGAACATCAAGCCATGTTGGGGAACCAGATTGCGCAGCGGAGCAATAACCAACATGTGGCGACTCTCACAACAAATCCGATACTGCAACAAGGTAAACATATATAAATCAAGCCTCTTCTCTCTTCTCTCTCTCCTCTCTTGTTTTGTTCTCGTACAGCCTCTCAAAACGTACATGTTGTGGTCAAGGTGCGGGCAACGCGATAGGCTTTGTGGCAACGAACAGAGTGGTCCAGCAGCAATCTGCGGCATGCATAGCACAAGGTGCTAAAAATGAGGAACTGCAGAAGAAAGCCTCAAGCGGCTTGCTCTCGGGTGGCAAGAAAGCGTTCTCATCTCTGGGAAGCACCCAAAAGCAGCAATCAACTTTTGAGAGCAGCAAGATAAAATGAGGCTGTTCAAATAATCTCATTGCCAAGCTGATGAGAATCTTAGATGAGCACTCAAACGAATAGCCTGGTTGGATGTTCTTCTTCTTCTTGATGAAATCACTTTTGTTGTTTTGAGATAAAACCAGGGTAGACCTCAATGCACACAAGATTGAAGCAAATGGATGTATTTTTAATAGAGACAATAAATTACCCCTGAAGAGCTTTCATCTCTTCTTCGTTCACAGGAGCATGCAGCTGCAAATAGAAGCAATAGTTAGTCAGTCAGTCAGTTTGAGTTGGGGAGGGGGAACTGTACTGTTTGGGCTATGTCTGGCCACCGAAGCCATTGTATGGGCGGATCAGCAATGGTAGGCTGCAGATCGTGATTCCAATAAGTAAAGTGGTTAAAAGTCGCCGTGGCCTTCCACTCCTTCACATCCTCGTTGGCTTCATCCTCCTGAAGCACCACTCCTTGAAAGAATTTAGCAACACTGGATCAGAGTACAAGAGTATTGGAAGAAGGCGCAAATACCCTGAAATGAAGGTGGCAGTTTCAACCGTCTGCCTCTCAAAAGTCGCCCTCTCAAAGAAGCTTTGTATACAATGCTTTCATCAATTTCCTCCTCACTCGCACTGACCCTCTTAGGGCCCTCTTCCTGTTCTACCACAAAATAAGAATCGACTGCTGCTGGCCCCGTGTAGTGGATTTTGCAGGGCAACAAATGAAGACTCGCATGAGGGGCAGTGCCAAGGGTCTTTGTGTTGATGTGAATTTGATCATCACTTCTTCTTGTCGTCTGCTCCATTTTCTTTTTTTCTCTTTTTTCCATTTTCTCAGCTTTTTTGATTGATTTTTTGCATTTATTTTTTGATTTTTTATTGGATAAGCTAGCCAAAGGCTTCAGGCCAATGAAAAATCAAATTTATTTTTTCGGACCCTCGAATGAATCAAAAGAGAGAGTTGTTCCCTTTTTATCATTCTTCATTCCAATTGCGGACTTACGCACAACCACAGCAGCCAACACTTGGATCTAATTGCATCCAAAGATCACAACTGCATCCAGTGATCCCTTCACCGCGCAACCAAACGATCCTACTGACCAGTGCAAGGTATAAACACATAATTCTGAAATCTTGGAGATCTCCAAGATTATTATCTCAATATAATTGTGTCTCTTCTTGGGGGGGGGGCAGAATCTTAGTTGACCATTTTAGTTCCTACCCAGCAGCCTAGGATGAAAAAGAGCAAGTACTCAGAGGAAGAGAAGGCCATTTACAGAGCCAAAGAAGCAAAGGTACACAATAGTTGCAAATTATTGGCTTTTTCCCTTGCTCATTTATGGATGCAATAATAGAATATAGAGGAACTGAAAGCGAGAGTGCAAGACGCAGGATTTGTTGTAAACTGGGAGATACACGATGACTTCACAATAAGACGCTTTTTACGAGCACGAGGTCAAGACATGGACAAAGCATATTCAATGTTTACTAACTCTCTGGTATCTGCTTCCTTCTGGCATGTCAATGGCATCCAAATCTCTCTCTGCTCTCCTTCTTATTATGTTGGTTGTGGTATAGAAATGGCGTGAAGAGGTGGGGGCGGACACTATCAACGAAACTGCTCCGCTGACGAATAACAATTTTGCACTTCTATCAAAATATTGGCCAGGTCTGTGCAGATCTCTCTCTCCGTCCACTATTATTATCATTAACTTTTTTCTTTTGTGGTTCAGGACACTGGCATAAAGTAGACAAAGAGGGAGTGCCAGTCTACTGGGAAAAGGTTGGCACAGTGGATGCACGGGGTCTCCTCAATTCTGTTCCTCCCCAAGACATTATCAACTTCCACGTCTATGAGCAAGAATATGCTCGTGCCATGTGCGAAATCCCATCCTCTAACAATCATTATCTAACCAAGCTTCTAGGCCCAGGCGATACATATTGATCTAAAACTTTATGATATTAACTAGAAAAGCTCAAGCAAGCAAAAGAGAAGGCAAATCTTTATATGCAAACATTGTAGTCGAGGATCTTACAGGTATTTATTTATCCCTCACAAGGAAGCAGCAAGTATACATTTTAAATGTAAATTATACAATTTTTCATGTTTCAGGCCTGAGTATGAGTCATATGTATAGTCCCGGGTTGGATTTATTTAAAACTATTGTTGCAATGGATCAAGACAATTATCCTGATACATTGAAGGTAGAATTGTAATGCTGAAGAAGACAACGCACTTAATGATAGTGTCTAATCCTTAGTTCATTCTTGTCAGGGCTACATTGTAATTAATGCTCCCTCACTGGTTACAGTAATCTGGAATATGGTTAAGCCCTTGCTTGATTCCAGGTACCTGCCATATCCCTTTCTCATTGTGAACCCTTGTGCCAAACCAATATATTAATATGTGATCCCACAGAACAAGGAGCAAAGTACAAATCCTTGGGTCAGATTACCAATCTGCTCTGTTTGAGGTAAAAACCAAAAGACACAATAAACAAACAAAAGTTCAAGAGCATTATATCTAATGGTGTCATTTCCTTCAAGGTGATACCAGAGGAGAACATACCAGTCGAGTATGGAGGCAAATGTAATTGTGAGGGAGGCTGCATCACCGGGGGAGGACCATTTTCTGACTGCAGAGACGATGGCACAAGCAATAACCCTGTCCACGTGACTGTTGGCAGAAGGGGTATGTACATAGTGATCGATCTTCACTTATTCATCTGATCCATCAGACTCTTATGACTCAAATATTTTTTTCTTTTGAATTTGTTGACAGACAAACATGAAGCACGTCTAGTTGTAGAAAAAGATGGTACAGAGATTTCTTGGGAGTTCAGTTGTAAAGGATACGATATCGGCTTTGGGGTCTCCCGTGTACCTGAAGGACAACAGGTATCTCTTTTTAACCATTTAAATGAATGAAAACAAAAAAAATAGCGTTCAGCGTTCTCTCTGCTCTCTCGTTCTGAAGAACTCACTGTCATCAAACCAAGCCCCCCTTTTTGACCAAAACCATACATCTCACTCCCTCTCACTCGCAGGAGAGCGAGCCTGCAATTGAGAAATCTCGTACAAATGCAAGTGATGGTGTTCAAAAGGGACAAATATCTGCTGCCAAGAAAGGGACCTATGTTTTTGAATGGGACAACACTTATTCCTTGCTGAAGAGCAAATCCATCACATATCAGGTAAATTACTTCTTCCCATCATTCCCATCCATCCCCTCATTTGTTTCTTCTTCTTCTGCTGCTACTGCTTTAACATGCTGTACTTTAAACAAATCAAACAGTTGTTCATGAAGCCTCCTCCAGCAGATGCATCCTAAGCCACCTTGGATTTTGAAGTTTTAATCAGAAAAGACGCTGGTCCTTTCTTATTAAATATTTAAGCAATTTTCTTAAGTACATCATACGTTACAAGAGATGAAGTAAAAGCATCAACGCGTACTACTACTTTGTTTGGCTCTCATCTTGCTGCTGCTGCAACTGCTGCAACTGCTGCTCATATTGCTTAAGCTGTGCCAAAAAACCTGTTGTTGCATTGCATGTGGTAAAGACAAGCTATTAGTTATTGTAATGAGTCCCCCATTCTGCCCCCTCTGATACTCTGATGGTTGAGAAGTAGAATTTAATACCCTTGTTAGGTTCGATCTTGGGGCGAGCACTTTTGACCATAGAGAGGGCTTCAACATGAGATAGTCCTTGGGTCTTCATCAAGTATGCGCATACCAGTGTAGCACTTCTTGACACCCCAGCAGCACTGGCATATAAAAGACAAGTCAAGAGAGTCAGTCGATCGTTGCATACTGCTTGGTCTTTCTACTCTATCTTTTGGATACACACACACACACACACACACACTCTCTCTCTCTCTCTCTCTCTCTATCGACGTACCAATGGACAAGCACTGAGCCGTGTTTGATTGCTTTGTCGATGAACTCGTAGCTCTCTTCAAAATAGCTCTGTATATCTTCAACGTGGCTGTCTATGACAGGCACTTCTAAGTAGTGGAAGTGGTCAGGGTAAGGAGAGGTCCTGTTCTTCAAAGCACGTACAATGTGTGTGATGCCGTAGTGCTGCAGCATCCTCAAATCGTTGGCAGCATCTATGTCTCCAAGGAACAGTTTCTTCTCTATGATCTGATCAGGTATGGAATGGTGCAAGTAAGCGATGCGTTTGAGGTCATCTACCTCTTTTGGTATCTCCAGAAAATGGTTCTTTCCCATGTCAAGCTCTTTCAGTGAGGACAACTTGCCCAGTTCTGGTGGAAGGCTCTCAATCAGGTTATCGCTGATGTATAAATAAGCCAGAGTAGAGGAGAGTTGGGATAGCGAAGAAGGCAAGCTCTTGAGCAGGTTCCTCTTGACATTGAGGGAAGCCAGAGACGAGAAGCGCCTGACTCCATCAGGGAGGGAGCTTATGCAGTTGTCTTGCAGTGACAGCATTTGTAAGTTGGGCACACAGATATCTAGCAGCAATATATTGTGGTAGGAATGAAAGAGAGAGTTTAGAGAGAAAGAAGAAGAAGGGCTAGAATTGAAACAACTTCTTTACCAGAGTTAATGGGCAGGCCTTTGAGCAGATTTTGGCTAAGATTGAGAGACTCCAGGGCGGCCATGTTCCTAAAGAAGTTGGAAGGCAGCTCACTGATGCGGTTCTCACTAAGATCCAGTACACGCAATGAACTCAAAAGATAAAGGCTATCTGTAGCCCACCCATGGTTTGCCAAAGACATCAAAAGATAAGAAGAGGTAACACAAGATGAGAGAGAGACATCAAAGAGAAGCTGCTCTTATTCATCACCATCATACCTGATAGAACTGTCAGTCTGTTGCCATTCAAAGAAAGGGTTTGAAGGCACTTGGCAAGCCCTTCGTAGAAGAATCTATCTCCTTCGTTCAAGCAACCACTCGTGTCCAGCTGTTCTAATTCTTCACTTGCACTTCCATTACTAAAATACGTGTGTAGCTCGCCATTGCCATCACCATCATTATGAGGTTCTTCTCTGGCAGGCAAATGAGATATCTTGTTCTTGGCAAGGTTCAGTCTTTGCAAGTTTATTAGATTTCCAATGGAGCTGGGCAATGACCTGAGATTGTTGCGTGAGAGGTCCAGCACCTCTAACGAAGTAAGGCTCAAACCAAAAGAGAAAGGGATCTCATGGATCCTGTTGCTCTTAAGATCGAGCTCAGTGAGAGAGGAGCAGAGTGCGCTGGAAGCAGCAACAGGTGGCAGGTGGCTAAGCTTCTGGTGGCTAAGCCGCAGAACTTTCAGATTTGGCCCCAAACCCCCATCCCAAATATCCGCTGGTCTAAAGAACAGGGAAGTGTCGGATGAAATGAGCAAACCATCGCAGACTGCATCAGTTGGGGGGGGAGGCATACATACAATTCAGTGAGTTTGTTGCCGCTGAGATCGAGGCAAGTAAGGCTGGACCAGCGATGGTGCAGATTCAACTCATTGTCAGTGGAGAGGAACACTGGCAGCTGCCTAATCTGATTATGGGAGATGTTGAGAGAGTTGAGGCGTCCAAGGGCAGAAAGCTCCTTTTGGCCAGAGGGAAATTGCTGCAGCATGTTCAAAGAAAGATCCAGGTGCCCCGATTCAAGGTCAAGCTCAAACAGCTCCTCTGGCCATTCGCGCAACCTCTTGCACGAGAGCGCAAGATTGACTCTCGTTTCCTCATGCTGCTTCTTCTTGCAGACGCTGAGGCGCAACGAGACCTCCTCCATCCAGGGATTTTGCTGCTGTTTTGGTTTGGTTTTACCTGTTGACTCCAATTCCGCAGCGCTCATTATTCTTTCTTGTTGAATTAAATGCAGTGGAGTGTGAAAGGAAGCTCTATGCAGCACGGCCTCCAAACCAACATGTGGACCAAATAAGAAGAAAGGCAAAAGCTTTACCAAAGTAATAACCTATAAAAGGAGTCTCACAAGTTTAGTTGCTTGGCAAAACTCCTATCCGTCTCGCCTCAAATCCAGCACGTTTGTGGCATCGCGATGTATCTATTCCCGCCACAGCGATTACTTCCAAGAAATAATTTCTTAGAATTGTTTTCTACATACGTCTAGATCGATCTAATGGCGTGCGTAAGCCGGAAAGTTATCGGAAATGATTGACCATTGGGAAGGCTCTCGGGTTTTGGGATGCGCCAATGGGGAGGTGCGACAATCATTTGTAATGGTGTGTTGATCTGCCGATATTGAGGGAGCGCCAACTATTGTGTGGGCTGTTTGGCGTTGTCTGGCAAGCAACGGGAATGTTCCTTTGTTTGTTGGCCCAAAGACGCTTTGGCCTTCTCCTTTGAGCTTTCTTGTGCCCCTTTCCTGCCAGAACTTGCAAAGGCAGCTTTATGGAAATACCCTAAAACACATCATCACAGCGTTTTTGGTTGTTTAAGACAATGGCCACTTCTAAAGCAGGTACGTTGTATATATCAATTATTGCTGTTCATCATAATCATCCTAATGCTGCTGCATTTGGAAATCAGCACAACTGCGTTTGTGGATAGAGCCGCGTTACAAGTATGTGACCTTTTTGGTCGGCATGGTTGTAATGCTGGTATCTGGCACCCTCTACAACTTCTCTGCATACTCACCAGCTCTCAAGGACCTCATGCACTACTCACAGACAGAAATCTCTCTTATTGCCACCTTTGGCAATATAGGACTGTAAGCCCCCCCTCGTTCCTTGCCCACCAGAATATAGAAATGTGAAAATTGAGTAAATGTTTGTACTGAACATGCCTCACTGCAGTTACGTAGGCTTTGCCATTGGTAATGAAAACTTCTCTAGTTCTCCTTGCTTTCATTTTCACAACATTGATGCCCCATATTCCCCTGTCAAATTATTTGCACAGGTAAATTCTACGACATAATGAGCGTGAAGTGGACGGCACTGACAGCAGGGCTGATGGTATGCGGAGGCTATTTGTTCACTTGGCTGGTGATAGAGGGACACTTGGGCACCACTTCGCACTGGCTCATTGCCATCGCCTTCCTGTTTATAGGTCAAGGGGATTGGGGTAAGACTGCTTCATAAAGGTCAAGGTTTTATTCACAAGTAATCAAGTTTGCCTGTTCTTTGTTGGCAACAACTCTCATGATAGGATTGTACGTCTCTATGCTCATCACCAATATGAAAAACTTTGATCAAAAGAATCGAGGCAAGGTAAGAACTAGCCCCACAAAAGCTATTAAATATTGCTGACCATGGTGTGTCTATTCTATCGTAATCCCCCAAGATAACTGGAGTACTTGTGGCTACTTTTGGACTCAGCGGAGGAGCATTTACACTCTTGTGGGCTTTGTTCTTTTCTTCTGACGACAATGTCTCTGGGTTTTTGATATTGAATATCATAGCAGTTGCCGTGGCTGCCACACTGGCCGTCATTTTCATGCGTCTTGTATGAGCACACCTCCTCTTGAACTTTTGTCATATTACTCTTTAGTCTGACCGTTAAAGGTATGCAGGAAGTATCACAACCAGACGAAGAAGCGAAGCAACATACTGAAAAATCTGCTTTTCTTTCATCGGACGACGAACATGAACAGAAAAGTTATGATGTCATTGCCAAAGATACTATTACAGTTGAAAGCTTAAGTACGTTCTTCCCCTGAAGTAAAAGATAGCAGGGGAGATCTATAGTCAATCATAATCCTTGACAAAGTGAACCTGGGGCATACGATTGATTTGGGTTCTTTAAATAATCCAGTGACTCCGGATTGTACCCCACTTGAGATGGCGAAGCAGCTGGACTTTTTGTTGATATTTGTGCCTTTTATTTTTGCTGCTGGAGTGAGATTCCCTTTCCTCCTAGGCCTAACCTTCACTGGCCAGGTTTGTAATTGCTTCTAAACGTGTACTCTTTTTTTTTGTTTTACAGTCTGGCTTGATGGTGATCAACAATTTAGGAGAGATTGTACGTTCCATGAACGGAAGCAATTTAGAGAAAAATTTGTATGTGGCTGCATTGTCAATTTTTGGATGCACAGGTCGCACACTCATCGGAACTCTCTCGGACAAGCTGTATGTACCTCCTTCCCACAAGACACATAAAGCACACATCTCTCTAATCCTCTCTTTTCTTTGTATCTTTCAGTGTATCCAAGATTAATAGGGCCTATTGGCTGATGGGTTGTTTGGCGTTGATGGGCATTACCCATCTGCTGTTTTTTGGTCTCATAGATCGTTACTCCATTGCATTTATGGCCGCCCTTACTGGGTTTTCTTATGGAGGTTAACATTCCTCCCCCCCCCATCTCCAAATTTGATGTTATATTCATGGGCTGTGCATTATTATGAGCAGTACCAAAAAGGATATATTGTCATAAGTGTTTACTAAACAGTTATTGATCTGCTATTGTGTGTGCGTGTATGTATGTGGTGCAGGCTTTTTCGCAGTGACACCAGTTTTGATAAGCCTTTATTTTGGGCTCTCGGACCTTGGCACCAAACTGAGCATCCTCACGCTTGCCCCTGCCATTGGTAGCTTTGGTTTCAGTATGGCATACTTCCCTCCCCTTTCTTTTCTTTTCTTTGTGTCTCTTTAAAAAGAAGATAAAACTAAGTAACACATGTTAATTTCTCTTTTATCAGATTATTTTGCTGGCTTCCTTTATGACAGAGAGATATCCTTTTGTGCTGTTCTTCTATCCCCCAACTAACTTCTCATTATATATGGTGCGGATGATGCGAATGTAATACTTTTTCTCTCTTAACTCTTTTCACGTGGAACATGGAGAGGAGCACTGTTTTGGAGGCAAGTGCTGGAGTTCCATTTTCATGGTCACGGGCAGTCTGTGCATCATGGGTTCTGCCTTCGCGCTTGTGCTTGCACGAAGAAGAAGACACTACCTGCTTTAAAAAAAGAAAGTACTGAGATGAAAGGAAACGCACAGTAAGAGTAAACAACAGAAGGAAGAGAATGTTGTGAAATGAAAACAACACACAGACACAGA
>CDFI01104170.1:0-11188 GCA_000826405.1 Acanthamoeba divionensis | reverse complement strand
GAGAGAGAGCAGAGAGCAGAGAGAGAAGAGCAAAATATTGACACAAATGCTGTGATTTAGATTTCATCCACATCGGGCTTGCATGGAAACATAGGGCAGGCAAACTATGCCACCGCTGTACGTCCCTTAACAGTTGTTTTATTTGCAAGTTTATTGGGCCTCGACTATTCTCTGATCTCTTTTCATGCTGGCTTTAAAAGAAAATGGGTATCATCGGCTTGACGAAAACAGTGGCAAAGGAATGGGGCGGATTTAATATACGGTGCAATGCCATTGGTACGTCTAATCATATATATCTTCATTCAATTAGATTGTTGAAGCCAAGTCAAGACTAATCAATATATCATCTGTTTGATTCTTTTCTGTGGTGCAACACAGCATTTGGTGAGTATTTCCTTCTCTGGGCAACTATGAACTTTGTTATCCCTCTTGTGTTGTGTTGTGTGTGAGAGATTCTACTATTCACCAGCTCGTGCTAAAACTACTCGTTGGAACAGGATGGATTCAGACCCGTTTGACTGCGCCAAAGGAAAGCGACAATTTCATTGAGGTTGAGGGCAAGAAGGTAGCCTTGGGCATTCCTGGTAAGAGATTAAAGCATTAAATTATATATATAAATATATACCCATACATTCTTCCCCCTCACTATCCTTCCCCCATTGATTGATTCATTCATATGTCACAGGTCGTGGGGGAGCGGCAGCTGCTGCGATTCCGCTCCAGAGGGCAGGAGATGTGAATGACGCAGCTGGCAGCATTCTGCTGATGGCCAGCCCCTATGCCTCCTACGTCACTGGCCACTGCCTTGAAGTTACCGGAGGAGTTGGCATCTAAGGCAAAAGCAAGCACACACACACAAGGGCCAAAAAACTGTTGTTGTTGTTGTTGTTTGGTTTACAAAAGGAGTGAAGATACAATGAAACTTGTTTGAAAGTCAGCAACAAAAGGGATTTGTGCTGATGAGGGATCAAAAGGGCCACCAAGTTAGGGGAATTTCATTGTCATCCTCAAGCAGCTGTAACAACCATAGCACCACCAGCGAAGATTGTTGTCCAAAACTCATAACAACATGCAAGGTCTTCCTCCCCTGCCAGCTCGGCCACAGAATCCCCCTCCTCCATCTCTTCCCCCAGCCTCTGCTGCTGAATGCCTTCCACCGTCCCTGCCTCCTCGTCTTTTTCGTTCGTCTAGCGCCGATTTAAGGCCAGCCCCTCCTCCTCGCCCTGCGCCATCTCTGCCTCTTCGTTCTTATTCTTCCCTCTCTAGTTTTGCGCCTCCCTCTTCGTTGCCCCCTCTTCCTCCCAAGAAGGATGCAGTTCAAAGAACCCCTTCATCCACCTCTTTGCGCCATAGTGGGCCACCCCCGAGGCTGCCTCCTCGCGCAGTCACAACTGTCTCTCCTCATCTGCCCACCTGCCCACATCCATGTGCAATCAACAATAATGCACCAGCCATGAGCACACTCCAGCCAAGTCTCATCAACAGCACAGGTAGGTTTGCTCACTTCACATCCTGTGCTCCCTGGCCACTTGTTGTAACTGCTCCATACAGGAACGATGCAAGAGCAAGTGTCTCCATCAACTCCTATGCAGGCGGTGAGCCAGGACTTCACTCGTCGGTGTGCATCTCTGGAATTGTGTTAACAATTTTGCCATGCTTCTGACACAAACACACACACTTACAGGGCAGGAGATGCAGCAGCCCAGGCAGCGCTTGATGAAGGAAACCAAAGAAGAGCTGGCGAAGCGGTTTCCTCTATGGCTGCCAACAGGTAAAGTCTCTCTATTCTCACATAATATGAAATATAAGAGAGCAGAGAGCAGAGAAAGAGAGACGACACACACACTAAAATGCACCACACCTGTGCAATTTGCAGGGAACATCAAGCCATGTTGGGGAACCAGATTGCGCAGCGGAGCAATAACCAACATGTGGCGACTCTCACAACAAATCCGATACTGCAACAAGGTAAACATATATAAATCAAGCCTCTTCTCTCTTCTCTCTCTCCTCTCTTGTTTTGTTCTCGTACAGCCTCTCAAAACGTACATGTTGTGGTCAAGGTGCGGGCAACGCGATAGGCTTTGTGGCAACGAACAGAGTGGTCCAGCAGCAATCTGCGGCATGCATAGCACAAGGTGCTAAAAATGAGGAACTGCAGAAGAAAGCCTCAAGCGGCTTGCTCTCGGGTGGCAAGAAAGCGTTCTCATCTCTGGGAAGCACCCAAAAGCAGCAATCAACTTTTGAGAGCAGCAAGATAAAATGAGGCTGTTCAAATAATCTCATTGCCAAGCTGATGAGAATCTTAGATGAGCACTCAAACGAATAGCCTGGTTGGATGTTCTTCTTCTTCTTGATGAAATCACTTTTGTTGTTTTGAGATAAAACCAGGGTAGACCTCAATGCACACAAGATTGAAGCAAATGGATGTATTTTTAATAGAGACAATAAATTACCCCTGAAGAGCTTTCATCTCTTCTTCGTTCACAGGAGCATGCAGCTGCAAATAGAAGCAATAGTTAGTCAGTCAGTCAGTTTGAGTTGGGGAGGGGGAACTGTACTGTTTGGGCTATGTCTGGCCACCGAAGCCATTGTATGGGCGGATCAGCAATGGTAGGCTGCAGATCGTGATTCCAATAAGTAAAGTGGTTAAAAGTCGCCGTGGCCTTCCACTCCTTCACATCCTCGTTGGCTTCATCCTCCTGAAGCACCACTCCTTGAAAGAATTTAGCAACACTGGATCAGAGTACAAGAGTATTGGAAGAAGGCGCAAATACCCTGAAATGAAGGTGGCAGTTTCAACCGTCTGCCTCTCAAAAGTCGCCCTCTCAAAGAAGCTTTGTATACAATGCTTTCATCAATTTCCTCCTCACTCGCACTGACCCTCTTAGGGCCCTCTTCCTGTTCTACCACAAAATAAGAATCGACTGCTGCTGGCCCCGTGTAGTGGATTTTGCAGGGCAACAAATGAAGACTCGCATGAGGGGCAGTGCCAAGGGTCTTTGTGTTGATGTGAATTTGATCATCACTTCTTCTTGTCGTCTGCTCCATTTTCTTTTTTTCTCTTTTTTCCATTTTCTCAGCTTTTTTGATTGATTTTTTGCATTTATTTTTTGATTTTTTATTGGATAAGCTAGCCAAAGGCTTCAGGCCAATGAAAAATCAAATTTATTTTTTCGGACCCTCGAATGAATCAAAAGAGAGAGTTGTTCCCTTTTTATCATTCTTCATTCCAATTGCGGACTTACGCACAACCACAGCAGCCAACACTTGGATCTAATTGCATCCAAAGATCACAACTGCATCCAGTGATCCCTTCACCGCGCAACCAAACGATCCTACTGACCAGTGCAAGGTATAAACACATAATTCTGAAATCTTGGAGATCTCCAAGATTATTATCTCAATATAATTGTGTCTCTTCTTGGGGGGGGGGCAGAATCTTAGTTGACCATTTTAGTTCCTACCCAGCAGCCTAGGATGAAAAAGAGCAAGTACTCAGAGGAAGAGAAGGCCATTTACAGAGCCAAAGAAGCAAAGGTACACAATAGTTGCAAATTATTGGCTTTTTCCCTTGCTCATTTATGGATGCAATAATAGAATATAGAGGAACTGAAAGCGAGAGTGCAAGACGCAGGATTTGTTGTAAACTGGGAGATACACGATGACTTCACAATAAGACGCTTTTTACGAGCACGAGGTCAAGACATGGACAAAGCATATTCAATGTTTACTAACTCTCTGGTATCTGCTTCCTTCTGGCATGTCAATGGCATCCAAATCTCTCTCTGCTCTCCTTCTTATTATGTTGGTTGTGGTATAGAAATGGCGTGAAGAGGTGGGGGCGGACACTATCAACGAAACTGCTCCGCTGACGAATAACAATTTTGCACTTCTATCAAAATATTGGCCAGGTCTGTGCAGATCTCTCTCTCCGTCCACTATTATTATCATTAACTTTTTTCTTTTGTGGTTCAGGACACTGGCATAAAGTAGACAAAGAGGGAGTGCCAGTCTACTGGGAAAAGGTTGGCACAGTGGATGCACGGGGTCTCCTCAATTCTGTTCCTCCCCAAGACATTATCAACTTCCACGTCTATGAGCAAGAATATGCTCGTGCCATGTGCGAAATCCCATCCTCTAACAATCATTATCTAACCAAGCTTCTAGGCCCAGGCGATACATATTGATCTAAAACTTTATGATATTAACTAGAAAAGCTCAAGCAAGCAAAAGAGAAGGCAAATCTTTATATGCAAACATTGTAGTCGAGGATCTTACAGGTATTTATTTATCCCTCACAAGGAAGCAGCAAGTATACATTTTAAATGTAAATTATACAATTTTTCATGTTTCAGGCCTGAGTATGAGTCATATGTATAGTCCCGGGTTGGATTTATTTAAAACTATTGTTGCAATGGATCAAGACAATTATCCTGATACATTGAAGGTAGAATTGTAATGCTGAAGAAGACAACGCACTTAATGATAGTGTCTAATCCTTAGTTCATTCTTGTCAGGGCTACATTGTAATTAATGCTCCCTCACTGGTTACAGTAATCTGGAATATGGTTAAGCCCTTGCTTGATTCCAGGTACCTGCCATATCCCTTTCTCATTGTGAACCCTTGTGCCAAACCAATATATTAATATGTGATCCCACAGAACAAGGAGCAAAGTACAAATCCTTGGGTCAGATTACCAATCTGCTCTGTTTGAGGTAAAAACCAAAAGACACAATAAACAAACAAAAGTTCAAGAGCATTATATCTAATGGTGTCATTTCCTTCAAGGTGATACCAGAGGAGAACATACCAGTCGAGTATGGAGGCAAATGTAATTGTGAGGGAGGCTGCATCACCGGGGGAGGACCATTTTCTGACTGCAGAGACGATGGCACAAGCAATAACCCTGTCCACGTGACTGTTGGCAGAAGGGGTATGTACATAGTGATCGATCTTCACTTATTCATCTGATCCATCAGACTCTTATGACTCAAATATTTTTTTCTTTTGAATTTGTTGACAGACAAACATGAAGCACGTCTAGTTGTAGAAAAAGATGGTACAGAGATTTCTTGGGAGTTCAGTTGTAAAGGATACGATATCGGCTTTGGGGTCTCCCGTGTACCTGAAGGACAACAGGTATCTCTTTTTAACCATTTAAATGAATGAAAACAAAAAAAATAGCGTTCAGCGTTCTCTCTGCTCTCTCGTTCTGAAGAACTCACTGTCATCAAACCAAGCCCCCCTTTTTGACCAAAACCATACATCTCACTCCCTCTCACTCGCAGGAGAGCGAGCCTGCAATTGAGAAATCTCGTACAAATGCAAGTGATGGTGTTCAAAAGGGACAAATATCTGCTGCCAAGAAAGGGACCTATGTTTTTGAATGGGACAACACTTATTCCTTGCTGAAGAGCAAATCCATCACATATCAGGTAAATTACTTCTTCCCATCATTCCCATCCATCCCCTCATTTGTTTCTTCTTCTTCTGCTGCTACTGCTTTAACATGCTGTACTTTAAACAAATCAAACAGTTGTTCATGAAGCCTCCTCCAGCAGATGCATCCTAAGCCACCTTGGATTTTGAAGTTTTAATCAGAAAAGACGCTGGTCCTTTCTTATTAAATATTTAAGCAATTTTCTTAAGTACATCATACGTTACAAGAGATGAAGTAAAAGCATCAACGCGTACTACTACTTTGTTTGGCTCTCATCTTGCTGCTGCTGCAACTGCTGCAACTGCTGCTCATATTGCTTAAGCTGTGCCAAAAAACCTGTTGTTGCATTGCATGTGGTAAAGACAAGCTATTAGTTATTGTAATGAGTCCCCCATTCTGCCCCCTCTGATACTCTGATGGTTGAGAAGTAGAATTTAATACCCTTGTTAGGTTCGATCTTGGGGCGAGCACTTTTGACCATAGAGAGGGCTTCAACATGAGATAGTCCTTGGGTCTTCATCAAGTATGCGCATACCAGTGTAGCACTTCTTGACACCCCAGCAGCACTGGCATATAAAAGACAAGTCGAGAGAGTCAGTCGATCGTTGCATACTGCTTGGTCTTTCTACTCGATCTTTTGGATACACACACACACAGAGAGACTCTCCATCGACGTACCAATGGACAAGCACTGAGCCGTGTTTGATTGCTTTGTCGATGAACTCGTAGCTCTCTTCAAAATAGCTCTGTATATCTTCAACGTGGCTGTCTATGACAGGCACTTCTAAGTAGTGGAAGTGGTCAGGGTAAGGAGAGGTCCTGTTCTTCAAAGCACGTACAATGTGTGTGATGCCGTAGTGCTGCAGCATCCTCAAATCGTTGGCAGCATCTATGTCTCCAAGGAACAGTTTCTTCTCTATGATCTGATCAGGTATGGAATGGTGCAAGTAAGCGATGCGTTTGAGGTCATCTACCTCTTTTGGTATCTCCAGAAAATGGTTCTTTCCCATGTCAAGCTCTTTCAGTGAGGACAACTTGCCCAGTTCTGGTGGAAGGCTCTCAATCAGGTTATCGCTGATGTATAAATAAGCCAGAGTAGAGGAGAGTTGGGATAGCGAAGAAGGCAAGCTCTTGAGCAGGTTCCTCTTGACATTGAGGGAAGCCAGAGACGAGAAGCGCCTGACTCCATCAGGGAGGGAGCTTATGCAGTTGTCTTGCAGTGACAGCATTTGTAAGTTGGGCACACAGATATCTAGCAGCAATATATTGTGGTAGGAATGAAAGAGAGAGTTTAGAGAGAAAGAAGAAGAAGGGCTAGAATTGAAACAACTTCTTTACCAGAGTTAATGGGCAGGCCTTTGAGCAGATTTTGGCTAAGATTGAGAGACTCCAGGGCGGCCATGTTCCTAAAGAAGTTGGAAGGCAGCTCACTGATGCGGTTCTCACTAAGATCCAGTACACGCAATGAACTCAAAAGATAAAGGCTATCTGTAGCCCACCCATGGTTTGCCAAAGACATCAAAAGATAAGAAGAGGTAACACAAGATGAGAGAGAGACATCAAAGAGAAGCTGCTCTTATTCATCACCATCATACCTGATAGAACTGTCAGTCTGTTGCCATTCAAAGAAAGGGTTTGAAGGCACTTGGCAAGCCCTTCGTAGAAGAATCTATCTCCTTCGTTCAAGCAACCACTCGTGTCCAGCTGTTCTAATTCTTCACTTGCACTTCCATTACTAAAATACGTGTGTAGCTCGCCATTGCCATCACCATCATTATGAGGTTCTTCTCTGGCAGGCAAATGAGATATCTTGTTCTTGGCAAGGTTCAGTCTTTGCAAGTTTATTAGATTTCCAATGGAGCTGGGCAATGACCTGAGATTGTTGCGTGAGAGGTCCAGCACCTCTAACGAAGTAAGGCTCAAACCAAAAGAGAAAGGGATCTCATGGATCCTGTTGCTCTTAAGATCGAGCTCAGTGAGAGAGGAGCAGAGTGCGCTGGAAGCAGCAACAGGTGGCAGGTGGCTAAGCTTCTGGTGGCTAAGCCGCAGAACTTTCAGATTTGGCCCCAAACCCCCATCCCAAATATCCGCTGGTCTAAAGAACAGGGAAGTGTCGGATGAAATGAGCAAACCATCGCAGACTGCATCAGTTGGGGGGGGAGGCATACATACAATTCAGTGAGTTTGTTGCCGCTGAGATCGAGGCAAGTAAGGCTGGACCAGCGATGGTGCAGATTCAACTCATTGTCAGTGGAGAGGAACACTGGCAGCTGCCTAATCTGATTATGGGAGATGTTGAGAGAGTTGAGGCGTCCAAGGGCAGAAAGCTCCTTTTGGCCAGAGGGAAATTGCTGCAGCATGTTCAAAGAAAGATCCAGGTGCCCCGATTCAAGGTCAAGCTCAAACAGCTCCTCTGGCCATTCGCGCAACCTCTTGCACGAGAGCGCAAGATTGACTCTCGTTTCCTCATGCTGCTTCTTCTTGCAGACGCTGAGGCGCAACGAGACCTCCTCCATCCAGGGATTTTGCTGCTGTTTTGGTTTGGTTTTACCTGTTGACTCCAATTCCGCAGCGCTCATTATTCTTTCTTGTTGAATTAAATGCAGTGGAGTGTGAAAGGAAGCTCTATGCAGCACGGCCTCCAAACCAACATGTGGACCAAATAAGAAGAAAGGCAAAAGCTTTACCAAAGTAATAACCTATAAAAGGAGTCTCACAAGTTTAGTTGCTTGGCAAAACTCCTATCCGTCTCGCCTCAAATCCAGCACGTTTGTGGCATCGCGATGTATCTATTCCCGCCACAGCGATTACTTCCAAGAAATAATTTCTTAGAATTGTTTTCTACATACGTCTAGATCGATCTAATGGCGTGCGTAAGCCGGAAAGTTATCGGAAATGATTGACCATTGGGAAGGCTCTCGGGTTTTGGGATGCGCCAATGGGGAGGTGCGACAATCATTTGTAATGGTGTGTTGATCTGCCGATATTGAGGGAGCGCCAACTATTGTGTGGGCTGTTTGGCGTTGTCTGGCAAGCAACGGGAATGTTCCTTTGTTTGTTGGCCCAAAGACGCTTTGGCCTTCTCCTTTGAGCTTTCTTGTGCCCCTTTCCTGCCAGAACTTGCAAAGGCAGCTTTATGGAAATACCCTAAAACACATCATCACAGCGTTTTTGGTTGTTTAAGACAATGGCCACTTCTAAAGCAGGTACGTTGTATATATCAATTATTGCTGTTCATCATAATCATCCTAATGCTGCTGCATTTGGAAATCAGCACAACTGCGTTTGTGGATAGAGCCGCGTTACAAGTATGTGACCTTTTTGGTCGGCATGGTTGTAATGCTGGTATCTGGCACCCTCTACAACTTCTCTGCATACTCACCAGCTCTCAAGGACCTCATGCACTACTCACAGACAGAAATCTCTCTTATTGCCACCTTTGGCAATATAGGACTGTAAGCCCCCCCTCGTTCCTTGCCCACCAGAATATAGAAATGTGAAAATTGAGTAAATGTTTGTACTGAACATGCCTCACTGCAGTTACGTAGGCTTTGCCATTGGTAATGAAAACTTCTCTAGTTCTCCTTGCTTTCATTTTCACAACATTGATGCCCCATATTCCCCTGTCAAATTATTTGCACAGGTAAATTCTACGACATAATGAGCGTGAAGTGGACGGCACTGACAGCAGGGCTGATGGTATGCGGAGGCTATTTGTTCACTTGGCTGGTGATAGAGGGACACTTGGGCACCACTTCGCACTGGCTCATTGCCATCGCCTTCCTGTTTATAGGTCAAGGGGATTGGGGTAAGACTGCTTCATAAAGGTCAAGGTTTTATTCACAAGTAATCAAGTTTGCCTGTTCTTTGTTGGCAACAACTCTCATGATAGGATTGTACGTCTCTATGCTCATCACCAATATGAAAAACTTTGATCAAAAGAATCGAGGCAAGGTAAGAACTAGCCCCACAAAAGCTATTAAATATTGCTGACCATGGTGTGTCTATTCTATCGTAATCCCCCAAGATAACTGGAGTACTTGTGGCTACTTTTGGACTCAGCGGAGGAGCATTTACACTCTTGTGGGCTTTGTTCTTTTCTTCTGACGACAATGTCTCTGGGTTTTTGATATTGAATATCATAGCAGTTGCCGTGGCTGCCACACTGGCCGTCATTTTCATGCGTCTTGTATGAGCACACCTCCTCTTGAACTTTTGTCATATTACTCTTTAGTCTGACCGTTAAAGGTATGCAGGAAGTATCACAACCAGACGAAGAAGCGAAGCAACATACTGAAAAATCTGCTTTTCTTTCATCGGACGACGAACATGAACAGAAAAGTTATGATGTCATTGCCAAAGATACTATTACAGTTGAAAGCTTAAGTACGTTCTTCCCCTGAAGTAAAAGATAGCAGGGGAGATCTATAGTCAATCATAATCCTTGACAAAGTGAACCTGGGGCATACGATTGATTTGGGTTCTTTAAATAATCCAGTGACTCCGGATTGTACCCCACTTGAGATGGCGAAGCAGCTGGACTTTTTGTTGATATTTGTGCCTTTTATTTTTGCTGCTGGAGTGAGATTCCCTTTCCTCCTAGGCCTAACCTTCACTGGCCAGGTTTGTAATTGCTTCTAAACGTGTACTCTTTTTTTTTGTTTTACAGTCTGGCTTGATGGTGATCAACAATTTAGGAGAGATTGTACGTTCCATGAACGGAAGCAATTTAGAGAAAAATTTGTATGTGGCTGCATTGTCAATTTTTGGATGCACAGGTCGCACACTCATCGGAACTCTCTCGGACAAGCTGTATGTACCTCCTTCCCACAAGACACATAAAGCACACATCTCTCTAATCCTCTCTTTTCTTTGTATCTTTCAGTGTATCCAAGATTAATAGGGCCTATTGGCTGATGGGTTGTTTGGCGTTGATGGGCATTACCCATCTGCTGTTTTTTGGTCTCATAGATCGTTACTCCATTGCATTTATGGCCGCCCTTACTGGGTTTTCTTATGGAGGTTAACATTCCTCCCCCCCCCATCTCCAAATTTGATGTTATATTCATGGGCTGTGCATTATTATGAGCAGTACCAAAAAGGATATATTGTCATAAGTGTTTACTAAACAGTTATTGATCTGCTATTGTGTGTGCGTGTATGTATGTGGTGCAGGCTTTTTCGCAGTGACACCAGTTTTGATAAGCCTTTATTTTGGGCTCTCGGACCTTGGCACCAAACTGAGCATCCTCACGCTTGCCCCTGCCATTGGTAGCTTTGGTTTCAGTATGGCATACTTCCCTCCCCTTTCTTTTCTTTTCTTTGTGTCTCTTTAAAAAGAAGATAAAACTAAGTAACACATGTTAATTTCTCTTTTATCAGATTATTTTGCTGGCTTCCTTTATGACAGAGAGATATCCTTTTGTGCTGTTCTTCTATCCCCCAACTAACTTCTCATTATATATGGTGCGGATGATGCGAATGTAATACTTTTTCTCTCTTAACTCTTTTCACGTGGAACATGGAGAGGAGCACTGTTTTGGAGGCAAGTGCTGGAGTTCCATTTTCATGGTCACGGGCAGTCTGTGCATCATGGGTTCTGCCTTCGCGCTTGTGCTTGCACGAAGAAGAAGACACTACCTGCTTTAAAAAAAGAAAGTACTGAGATGAAAGGAAACGCACAGTAAGAGTAAACAACAGAAGGAAGAGAATGTTGTGAAATGAAAACAACACACAGACACAGA
>CDFI01104162.1:0-11950 GCA_000826405.1 Acanthamoeba divionensis | reverse complement strand
TGTGTGTGTGTGTGTGTGTGTGTGTGTGTGTGTGTGTTAGGAATTACCTTTCCAGATCTGTAAGATAATGTAGCAAATTGATCCTAGATTCCAACAGACATTGTTTGATCTGTACAGCACTTAGCAGATCTTCTTGGCCCTCTCTATGTACAAATCGTGGGAAGAAATGATACCTTCTGCACCCCAGTCTCATCTTGTCATCTCTATGTAATCTGCTAGAGTTAGATGTTGTTGCTGTTGGGTCCAGAAAGCCTTCGTATTGTAAGATTGTACTAAAGAAAAACTCATGAAACCAATCCAAAGATGGCATATCCAACAAATCATGAAGCTCAACGGAAGAGACAGCTCGCAGGGAAACGGTTAGCTCCACTCCTTCAAATACATTCAATAATAGAGCAGGCACAGAGACAGGGCCGTGGCTCAGTAAATAGAAGCCTTCAAAGGTATACTCTTTTCCATCGCATATCAAAATGGTAGGCACAGTGCCAGCAAGAAGCTCATCGAGAGGTTCTATGGCAAGAACGTAGGAATGAAGGTTGCTTGGGCTCATGCAGCGGGGCACAAACTCTTCATGTGCAAAGACTTCCCTCTCAAGAAAGTCTGTCCGATAATTATGCTGGTCCCCAAGAGCCTCCTGCAGGGAACGAAATGTTTGCCATAGCTCATCCGTGCTCTTCTCTGTTGCATCTCTTCTCGTCTCCTCGCTACGTCTCCTCTCCCTATCTCTTTCTTTTCCATCTCTTTCTCTGCTCCAGCTCTTGCGTTCCCTTCGTCTCTCGTCATCAATTTCCTCCCACGATCTTCTGCTCTTCCCTTCCTGTTCTCTCTCCCTCATTCTCGAGTACGTTCTTGCCTCTCCAGTTGCAGTGCCTTGCAGAGGATGCTCATCTCTTTCCCACCTTCTCTGCCTTACAGAATCCGTTTCTTTGGTACTCCATTCTGTGTCTCTTCGTTCTCTTTCTCTTCTTGCAGCGCTCAGTTCACGATCATCAGACCATCTTTCCGCTATGCCATAACTCCAGCTATGGCCTTCTGTTCGAGTTCGTGTCTCTATCGAACCACTATAGTGTTGCCTCTCCACGTATTTTTTGTGCTCAGCTCTCTCCTCGTCTCGTCGCTGCCTCCTTGGCCAGTCTCCTGCGTCAACAAATTGCATCTTCTCTCTCACTTCCCCCTCTTCATGTCTCATATTATTCCTCCTTTCTCTAACTTCACGATTTATGATTTGATCTCTATTTCTATGACTCCATAGCTCATCACCATATGATCGTGGATGACCATCATGGGGTCGCAGGTTAGCGTTTCTCTCTTTCCTTTCTTCACTGTTCAACCTTCGCCTCTTGCCCTCCTCGTACTTACTCAATTCTTCTGCCCAATTCAGTGCGACATCAGATAGATCTCTCCCTATAGTCGTAGACGTGTGGGCCTCAATGTCGTCGTGCTTTCGTTTCTCAGAGCGGCCATAATGGTCACAATCATAAGCAGCTGAAAGAGGAGCAGGAGGAGGGGATGCAGTGGCATGGCTCCAATGCTGCCTTCGATCCATCTCAGCTGGGTGGTGAACAAAAAGTTGGGGGGGGGGCAGAGTGCATTAAAAAAATTAATTAAATTAATCACAAAAAAATGCAAATAATTTTATTATTTAATTTCTGTTCACAGTTGTATCATTGTGAAATGAATCACACACATCATGATATGAATGAGAAAATGGCACTACACGGAACACAATTGACTCATGAGTGTACTTAGAACACATTCTGGTGGCCTTCAATAGTAGTAAGGCCAAGTAAGCTTTATCAGCCAGCAACTATATTGGCTTTCTTCCTCTCTTATAGTCCCTGAACTCTCCAAATGTACACACAATGAACTTTGCAAGGCCAAAGAAGATGATCATGATGGTGGACATATGAGGTTAGTGAACTGAAATTGTACAAATGCTGTGTGGTGGCAGCCTCCTTAAATCCCGAACAAGAAAAAGTGTTGACCACAAACACGGTCCGCTGTGGTGTAGTCGGTAACATTCATGGTTCTCACCCATGCGCCCCGGGTTCAATTCCCGGCAGCGGAATAGCTTTTTTACCATCCCCTACATTCTGGTCACACCTGTTTTTTTTGTTAGGTTGAACCCTTTTGGTGTTGTGGTTGCTAGCTTTCTTCACCTTCACACCCTTTGATGTTGAAATTGACCAGACCATTCTGCATTGATGGAAAGAAACAATTTTTTCCTTTTTTTACCCATTTTTTTCTATTCTCAGTTTTTTCTTATGGGCAACCAAAGTAGAATGTATGAGGCTTTGGGGAAGCCTTTATGAAGTGTTATCTGTCTTCTTCTTCGTTGGTGTGGTTTGTTTACAGTAGTGCTATGTCATTGGGTTACTTCTCTTCTATAACTGAATTAAACAATGACTTGGGTTAGAGTAGAGGCTCACTGATACTTCGAATCATAAGGAGGTCGGGCTTCCTGCTGGCATAAGCATGCAAGCCTGACTTCCACCCCCCTTCCTCCAACTCTAACCCAAGACGCAATCACTGCACAACCACACTTTTATTATTTGAATGCTTTTCTTACTCAAAAAGAGGTGGACTAAGGCTGAATTGTCAGTGGTCACTGCCAAGATACTTGAGAAGCCCAGGGAACAATGGTTGGCCCCAGCCCGTGGCTGCATCCCACCCAGGCACAGCTGGAAAACCTGAGTTATAATGTTGAATTGTGAGACTTGCTGGCTTACCTCCCAAAAGTGGTTTAAGGATCAGTATTCCCTCTTTGTTGTTAACTTACCATTATCGCAACAGTAAGAGTCTGCGCCACACTTGGTGACTCCTTTCCTTACATCCACAAAGACCTCATCATAGTGCTCACTGGCAACCTTTGAATTTAGGAGTTACCGTAAAGACCGTAAGAATACTTTCACGGGGTTTGGAACAACAAAGTTATTGGTATATTGTACTTTGTAGAGGCGAGGATTGACAAAGCCAAGAGGAGGAAGCCCACTGTTCAGGCGGTGATCATTTATCAAAGAGAGCAGACCAGCCACAGATGGGGCAGAGGCTGAGGTACCTCCAGAAGCTCCCAACATACCTTTTGTGTGGTTAATCATTTGTCTTACAACAGAAGGATCAACTCAAATGGTTACCATTTACGACAACAGGGATCTGTATAGCTATGGCACTAAGATCTGGTAAAGCCCTGCCTTTAGCATTGAACTGGTCCTGACATTTGTTTTGATCATTAGAATACGATATCCATATCAGGTATTACCACTTGGAGGAGGGAATTCTTACATAACGGGGGAAATAAGTGTCAGATGAATGGTTTTTAAGATAATTAAAAACCACTTCCTTTTGGTAATCTGGCATATCAAACTGCCAGCTGAACCCAGCGCCTCCTGTTAAAAGACCTGCTTATGAGGAATCTACAATTCATGGGAAATGGTGAGAAGCTTCAGAGACCTGCTTTCCAGTAGACTGGTTTGCGGCTGTCTTCTGGCCACGCCGTCCCTCCAACGGCCAGCACATAGGGAGAGGATGCTGGGAAAGTTGGGAAGTTTAGTTTGCAGCTAATCTGATTTAGCAGCGAGCCCAAGTCATCAGGGGGATAACTCCCGAATGCAAAATGGCTCCCTCCATCCCCTTATTCATTACAATAAGAGGGAATGTGGTTAGATTCAATTTGAAGTGGGATAGCTGATGGAAAGGGTTTGTGTTTTGTTTAACCACCAACCTGAAGCGGCAAGTATAGTAACTCCTCTAGCTCCAAGCTTCTGAAACTCAGTGTTTATCCTATCCACCTGATCCTTGCTTGTGAACATGGCTACTTGTCTGTACTCAAAGTCCAAAGCTTTAATTAGAGAATGGTAGTCAACCTTGACTGTTTGGGAATTCGTACCTTTGGCTTTGCAAATACTTCAGACACTGATCATAAGTGTACTTCTTGCTACTGTTTTGTACTGAAGTACACAAGATGTCCACGCTTTCCCAGGAGAGACTGCCCAAGCTCAAAGAGAGCACATAAGGTATCTCTTTTCTCCCAGAAAGGTCAACCAAGAACTTGAGGAAAGCGTCTCCAAAACCTTTTCAAATACTAAGAGTTACTCATTGTGTGTTTATGCTGCAAAATGAACAACAGAAAGAGAAACCTGGGCCAGTTTCTGTGCTCCATGAGTTGTTTGTGTTCGAAACGATGGTGGCAATTCCAGTGCCTAGAGCTGTTATATACTCAGTGTCTAGAGAGGCCTCTCCAAAGTTGTCTCCCCCTGGTTTGCCCGTGAACCCTTCACTGATTGATATCTACAAGGTAAGTGGAGAGGTGGTAATAATTGATGGGGGCTTAGACATGTACCTTCTTACGAGGCTGATGTTTTGCTTGACACCCCAAAATGAATAGAACAGGTCCAGATCAGACCTGAGGATACCATACGTGCAAGGACCCCAAACCATCTGCAAGTTTCTGTGGGCTCTCTTCAGTAACAGCACTCAAACTCTTCCCTTTTACATGTTGTTCTTGAATGTTATGTACCCTGCATTGGTTCCACTCAAGTCTGCTGGGATACCATAAGCTTGTCTTTGGTTTTCAGGGCTATTACGTAATCCGTGGATCAAAAAAGAATACTTTGCCATCAAAACAAAAAGGGAAGGTATCCTACCTTCCTCCAATCTCTGTTCCTCTCTTTTCATCTTCTGAGTGAGCAAAGAATGCAGGGTTGTTCCATCTCAAGGAAAAAGTGGAGGAACGACCACAAGTGTTGTCATTTTCCAAGTCCTTCGTGACTGTACTCCTTGAGGGCAAGGGATCTGTAGAGCTCAGCAACAGTACTTTGCCTACTAGTTGTTCTATTTTATTTGGTACACTAGACAGGGACTCCATTAATATATGTGTGAAGAGCTGTGGGTTGATGGGAGGGTAGTCACATTTTGTCAGTGTGAAAGACCAACTGGTCAGCTTTGTAAAGGTCAGGAATAGAAGCCCTGAGGTAGTCGCCAGTGGGAAGCACTTCAACACTTCTTGCTCCAAGCTCCTCGTACAACCACTTTTTCACCATTTCTGGGACAGAAAAAGATCAATAGGCATATATGTAAAAGGGATGTTGCCTTCTCACCTATCTCCTTTAGTGGGGCCCCGACTATGGACTTGAGCTCTTCAACACTAAGATGCTTTCCATACCTGAGTAACAGAACAGTCAATGGTCATCCCAAAGCCTTTCTTGAACCTGAACTAAGTTATGTTGAAATGAATCTTGCCTAACAGAATCTGGGTTGGACACTTCCAACAACCTTTGGTCTAGCAGACCTAGTTTCTGTGGACTCTTCAATGAAACTAAAACACTCACTGAACTGCCTGTGTCCTGCCATTTTTTTTTGGGAAAGCTAAGGTTGGAGTATGATGTTGAGGCAAATAGAAGGGGTTCGTACAGAACACAAGGACACCAGAATCTGGCAAAGGAATAGAAACACAAGTGGGGACTTCATCGGTCCAAGTGATCCCAGAAGAAAGAGTATCTCTTTGATAGTCCTTGGTCACCAGTTGGTTGAAAAGTGGCCAAGCCAAAGGCCACCTTTGCTTTACCAGAAGTTTGTAGAAACATTCAGAAATCTGTATTGAAAGAGGGTTTGAGTATTCTTCGGACCAATGAATATTACTCCGTTAATGTAATCTAATCCACATATTAAAGTTATTTTTGGACCAGAAGTTATTTTTGGTTCTAAGAATGATCCAAGTTGCCTCCTCTATTGGGCAAATCTTTGGTACACTGTGGGCATTCAATATATATTGTTAATTTGAAAACAACCATATCCAATGCAGCCTTGCAATCACTTTGAAAACACAGGTGCGTTTATTTGTCTTAGACCAAATAACCGTTCTTAACACTTTCAAACTCCTCTCTGCTCTCACAAAAAACCAGGCCAGACCCACCACACAAGCAAGAAAGGAGGGTACCACGTTTAAAATGGATTGTGAAAGGGACAGGACACTTAACAATGAAGAGAGGACACCCTTGGAAACTCCTACTGCTTCATCTATTAGTGGCGGTGAGGTAAGAGAAGAGGATGCACAAACTGAGAATTCTGCCTCATTGCCCAAAGAGGGTCCCATAGAATTGAAAGTGCCCAATATTAATGAGTCGCTGGACGTCAGAGAGCTGATCGAAAGAGTGAAACTGAACCAGAGCTGCAAGGAACAGGTGAAAGGAAAGGACATCTTGCTGTTCATTGGCGACACGGGCGCAGGCAAGACAACCACAATCCAATTTTTGGCAGAGAGAAGGATGGTAAAGAGGACCATCATAGGTTATGACCAAGATCTCCAAATTGAGACCACTGAACAAGTAATCGATTGTGAGGACCCCATCCCAGGCTTTTCGGTTGGGCATCACATGAAGTCTGAAACCAAGGTCCTTTCTGGGTATTCTCACTCTGGCTTGATCTATATTGACTCTCCAGGACTCAAGGACACTGGAGGAATTGCGGTGGACATTGCGAATGCGATTGGCATAACCAACATAGTGGTCTCTGCAAAGAGCGTCAGGCTGCTTTTGTTGATAGACTGCAACTCTGTGGAATCTGGAAGAGGCGAGGCGTTCAGAGACTTCATTACCATGATGACCAAATTCTTGAGCAATATAGATCAATTTCTTGATTCCATCTCTGTTTTCTACACGAAGTCTGAGCTTGGCTCAATGAATGCTCAGAGACTGTTCAACGTTCTGGCCAAACTCTACAGAGAGGATCACATCCGGAGTGACGGTCAGGTGGCGGCGTTCATCAAACACCATGTTGGTTGGCTTTCGCAACATAAGAGCAAAGTGTTTGTCAATCCTCTGGATCATGATTCAAGACAGCAGTTGATTGACATCATTAAGAGCAGCACACCCATTCCTGGCAGTGAAGAGTTGTTTGGATTCCCTTTGAGCCGAAACGCCCAACTCCTTCTGAGCAACAAATGCAAGGACATGCGTCAAGAAGTGGCACTCTGTCTTCAGCACAAAAATTTCAAGCATCTTCTGTCAAGCTTGGACGATCTGAAAGTGTTGTCCGCTGAGATAAGAACTCCTGAACTGGAACAAATCTATAAAGCTTCAGCGCAGGAGAGTAACAAGGCAGTAGCCGACTGGGTGGTTGTCGTACAGAAAGCCCTGAAGGTGAACGAACTGGAGTTGGTAAAGGAGCATATGGAGTATCTGTTTCATGCCAGAACACTCAAGGATCACCTCGATGGAGAATTGTTAGAACAGCACACCTTCATCACCAACAGCATCAACAACAGAGTGGCCTCTCTTATTGACGAGATCAAGAGAGCAAACCGATTCATTCACATGAAATCAAAGCTGAATTTACTGAGAAGCATGCAGCTGCATCTGGCCTCCCTTTTGCTCGATCAGTATCGTTGCGTCTATGATCAGATGAGGGCAGTGCTAGCGGAAAGGATAAGGTCCTCAGATCTTATTCTCAAGATGCACTTAGACCACCTTCAGGCAGGCGAACTTGACCAAATAACCAGTGACCAGATGGAAGATTGCGAAAGTATGACTTGTTCCATTCCCTACGAAGGGAGCTGCTTGTTTTGGTCAGTCGTTGTTGGAGCCTTGGCGCCAGTGGTCTCCAAGGAGAAGCAGTTCCAGGAGGTGTTTCAAAATCTATTTGGAGAGGATCCCCGCCTCTACAAAGAGTTCAGCACGGCGGCCTTAAAACATTTTGAGAGATACCTGGAGGAAAATGATCCTATTCTGCTTCAGAGCAGTCAGCCTTTACAACATCTGGTGGACACGATCTTCAGAAAGAGAGTAACGGACCATATTTTTTCCCACAAAGACCAATTCCAGGGATTGTTTGAAGATGCAAGTGGTTTGGAGAGATACGTTGAGATTCATTCGAGGAGTGGTGAATGGGCAGGAGAATTAGAGATTCAAGCAATCTCCAACATTCTCATGGGCTACGTCATCCGAATGCAGAGGCAAGACTGTTCCGCAGTGAAGGAATATGGCCTTGGGACCAAGATAATAAACCTGATTTGTGGTGAACATATGCAATCCACTGGTGGTCAAACACACTACAGAGTCGAAGTTATTGTGCCTCAGCACGAGGATTCTGTGAGCGAAAGTCCACTCACGTGGAATCTGGCCCAGCGTTTCCATCTTTGCAAAGAAGTGCATGAGGTCAAAGAGCATGCAGAAGCAGAATTTCAGGATCTGTACAGTGAGAACATTGCACTTCTCAGAACTGTTGCTGAGAATCTATTGCAGCATTTTCAGACTGTCTTTGCTTATGTTTTGGAAAGTATAGAAGGAAGTAAGACTGGGGAGCTGGATTCTTCAGAATCGATGCTGGTCTCTGAAATGCAGCGATCATATAATATTCTGAAGGCTTTTGCAGGAAGTCGCCAACTGGCCTCCCACTTTCGAGTTTCAGATAATGAAAAGAGTCACTTCACCACCGCAATTAAGCAGCTTGAAGAGAGGGCCAGGCACTTGGTGCACAAGATTCAAAGACTTGCTATGGCGCACGACTATCTCTCCATCATCAGACCTTTAAAGTGCCTGGATATCCTGCTGGGAGTGGACACTGAGTTTGGAGGGAATTTCAGGTTAGAACAAGTGACACCCTTGTTCCATGTGATTGAGGATCAAGTAAGAATCACGAGGAAGGAACTTGAAGAGAAGCTGACAGGACAGATGGACCAGCAACAGAACATCTGCTCTTATGAGGAGTATCAGTACATCGCAAAAAAGACCCATTTACTTCAACATGCCACTGCTATGGAGAGTAATTTCTCAGATAAGACCCTTGCAAGCACCGGTGTTATCAATGCAATCCGTAAGGTGAAAAAGAGGACAGAAACAATTTGGAATAAGTTTGTAACTGCCGGACAGGTCACAAGCGCCTATAAGGAATGCATCCAGTCGTTGGACAGGTTGGCTCCTCTGCAGACTCTCATTCCTAAGATCTCAGAAATGCACAGGCTTTTATTGGAGAAGCTTTTGGAGGACGTGTACGAGGTTTTTCGTGAATCCTCCCAGTACGAACTGCATGACCATCAGCCAAAAAGAGTTGCCAATAGCTTACAGGTGCTGCTTGACTATTCAGAGATCCTCAACCTTTTGAAAAAAGGAAGAATGCAGATTCAGAAGCCTGAAGTGTTGAACCTAATCAAAAAGGTGAAGGAGCAACATGAGCTCTTGCTTTCTTGGGTTATGGGCAGGCACAAGCAGTTGTGCGTCATGTTTAGTGAGTCGTTGCTCCAGATAGAGTCTCGGGACGCAAGCGCTCTTGTTTGCTCCCGTAAATTGAAAACAGAAGTCTTGGATGTTCTTCTGGCTAGAAAGGTTCTTGACCAGTTTACAGACGGAGTTTCATCTGAGGCGCTCAGAGAGATGTTGCCGAGGATCAGACACGAGATACTTGAATTAAAGAGGCTTACAGAAGAGACCATTCAGCGTGGCTATTTCGACACTGTGGACAGGTCGTTAGAGCTCATGAGGGCACTCATTGAGTTGTCCCCACATCTGCCGGACCTGAATATAGCAGAGATCTGCAGCGACCTTGGTTCAAGACTTCGTATGCAGAGATTGCAAGTAATGGACAATCTTTCTGATATGATTCAAAAACGCCAGTTCTCACCTATTCAGAGAATTCTGGAAAGCCTTCAAAATTCAAAAGCAGAACTCGATCTGCAAGACTATAGACAAATGTGCGAACGGATTACACAACACTTTCAACTCCTATGTGAAGGAGTTTGGTCTTCAAGTGGTCAGGTGGAAGAGGACTACCACCAAGTGGAGAAGATCTCTTCCGTACTGTGGCAGTTATCTCCTGGCCATATTTTCAATAGATTCGGCATTCCCATTGATGATCTGCTGAGGCAAGTGGCTGCACAGTTGGATAGCGTGTTGAACGAAAAAAAAACGTTTTTTGGAATGTGCATCAACAAGCATCGGTATCTGAGCGCTTCTAAAGTTCTGAGAGAGTTTAATCAGCACTGCCGTAATCGTAACTTTTCAGATACTCTGCTGGCAAACATAACCGAGATGCACCGAGAGCTGGAGAGTAGATATAACACTCATTTGGAGGGCTTACCACAGATGATCAATGAAGCAATTCAAGCGAGTGATCCAAAAAAGATAGATTTGATCATCAAGGGACTTGACACTGTGGAGAACCATGATAGTTTCTTCGAAGAGAACATCAGCAAAACCCTAGAAACTGTGATCTCTTTGCTGAAGCACGAGCTTGACGATAAAAAACGCCAGATATCAAAGTTTATTCGTGAAAATAACCTCTCACAAGCTGAAGCTACGTTGTCCCTCGTTAGGGGGCTCCTGCCTTCTGAGTTTGTCAACACACCAAGCGTTCAGACCTGGTTCTCAATGTCTAGCAAAGATTTTGACACTGCTCAGCAGAGCATCATTCACTGTGGAGGATTGAGCGAGCCTTTGAAGCTAGCCAATCAACTCACCTACATGAAAGATCTAAAGTACGCTACCTACATTGCCCAAGTAGATCGAGTGCTGCAGGAGATTGATGACCAGAAGCAGCAGTTTGAAAGACACGTTGAGGACTTCCCTTGCAGACAAATTTGTCATTTCTTTGACACCCTTCATAACCTTTATGAAGGATTTAAAGGTGAGCACCAAGATGTTTCCCAAAGGATCAGAAAAACAACAGAGGAGTGTATGACCCACTTGCAAGAGAGATTTAGGGGTGCCTGCGAACAGCTAAAGGCAGCCATGAGGTCCAGAAAATGGGAGGAGGTGGAACAGACACGATATATTAGATTGGAAGCAGCAACGACGGAGCTGGACAAGTACTTGATCGACGTCCATAGGAACGCATTTCAGGAGCTATCTTCGTCGATTCAAACTCTTCGCGCTGAGTTGAAGTCAATGTGGTCTTACATATGCACCGTAGATTTCTCAGCGGAGACATTTTCGATGAAGGAACTGGACAGAAGTCTCCTCACCATATTTAAAAACGAGTATCTTTCAACATCTGATAATGAAGAAAGTACCATCACATATTCGAAGGCCATCACTGCTTTGAAAGGGAAGCTGAGCTTACTGCCGAACTGCGTACTGCGTGACTGGAATGAAGAAAACTTTGAACCTATAGCCACTGTACTGAAGAAACTCGAGCAGAAACACCAGATTAGTGCTCACAATCAACCGTTTTTTGAATCCGTGAAGCAGCTCCGGGACCAGCTCCTGTCTGAACTAAAAGACAAAATTACGGTTATTTCCACTGAAGCCAGTTTGAGATTGAAGGGGGATCTTCTGAAAGAAGTAGAACCTTTCCTTGTCAAACTGAAGAATATCGAACACCACCTTGGGCCCATTTCTGGACTGCTCCAGACATCACAACACCGTAGGATAGTGGAAGAACTGAGAGCTAAGGCAACCCGGCGAGTTGATCGCTTCAAGGAGAAAGCTAGTAGAGGTGTGCCTGATTTGGAAGACGTGGTCATATTGCTCTTGAGGCTTAAGAGTATAACTACACAGATCAGCAATAATGAGATTCACTCTCACGTTCACAAGGAGATCAATAATGTGCTCAACTCTTTGGCTGGAAGAAAGGATTTCAACTTTGTGAAACTTGGCGATGTCCTACTCACCCATGGGCCTGAAGGCAGAGATCTTGTGGAAGGAGACAATTTTCCCCAATTTAGGGCCCTTGTCATTTCGATGATGAATGAGGTCACCTCCAGAATGACTGCGGGAGATGCACTTAAATGCATGCTGAATAATGAATCCATCAAAGAGGAAAACAGAAAGTTGCTTTCTCAGGAATATGAAAAGTTTGAAACATTGTTTGAAGCCCACTTGAAGCAATACTTGATGAAGACCCCAGTTTCTGAACTCGTAACGAAGGTGATGAATATCACCTCACCTTTTCAAAATATGTCACCGAGTTCGTTCTACAAAGTGAAGGAGAAAATACCAGAGATTCTGGCAGGAATATTTGC
>CDFI01104153.1:0-10565 GCA_000826405.1 Acanthamoeba divionensis | reverse complement strand
CTACCTTGAGTTCCCATTCAGCATGGCCAGGGAGAGTAAAATCTAAATACAAGTCCTCCACCCTGCGACTGTCTACACTCAAGGAATCGATCCTTGCTTTGCGTTCTGCAGAAGTCTATACATATGATTGCGTTACAACATGTGAGTAAATGTAGATATATATATATATATATTCAAATAAATAGTTGTTAACACTTACTAGGTATGGGTCGCTGTTTATCTGATATTTCTGATGGCAAAGCTGCACCAGAGGTTGCAGAGAAAGAGCATAGGATGGGTAGAGTTGTCTCAAATCATGCCAGTTCAAGCTTTCCCCTATCATCAGCTTATACAAAGCATCAGAGAGTGGAAAGTCCAGTTGCCAACCATCCAATATCGCTTTGCCTATAAAACGGCCAATGAACTCAAACATTTGCGTTACGTCTCGCTCACATTTGCTGCCCGGCCTTAAAACGAACATCACCATTGTGAGACGATTTGTTGTTGAAAGGGCTTTTATGCATTAAACAAACTGGCTGTTGGGAAGAGTCCACTTACTGCAAAAGATTCGGGAACAGTCCAGCAGGATGAAAGACATGTTGGATCATTGATTCATCATTACCAGAAGTTGAATTCTCAGTCTCTGATGGCTCTCGTGTAGCTGTAGGATTTTGGTCAAGCCATAACCCTAGATCTTTGCGTTGCAGTTCGTGTGAGACCAGAGTATAGAATTCAAGCGTGGGACCCTGCAAAAGTTTGAATTAGATGTGCTATGAGGGGATTCAGAATAATCCAGTCTGATCAATCAACAGTATTTTATGGGGTGTGTTCACGTACAGCTCCAACCCCGACTTCGTTGAGGTACCCAACTTCAAGGATAGACTTGTGTTTGGCATACAGTGTCATAACCTTCTGGGCTGCCTCCAAAATGCGCTGACGGGAAATTGCAACCTAAGATCATCGGCAAAACAATTAAAAACAAATCACTTTGATACCATGCTGCATTTGCATTGACAGGTATACCTTATTATGATGCATCCTGGGAATTTGTAATGGCTGTCCATGCACAGTGATCTTCAGATTATCAAGGGCGCGCGCCACTCCGAAGCTGGTGGACGAGAGGAACAAACGCCTGCTTTCAAACGGACACAAGAATCCGTAGTGCGATGTTAACTCTTTACACCACTTTGGCAAAGCCCCACTGCACTGTTGTAAAAAGTATAAGAATTAGAAATCTTGACTAGATTTGCGTTATATATGTGTGTGTGTGTGAGAGAGAGAGAGAGAGGACTTACAACAGTGATCGGATCTTGCAGCTGGCGGGTAATCTTAGCAGTTAACTTATTATTAATAAATTCTATCGAGTTGATTCGGTAGTTGTACTCAGAGGTTTGAGATGATGCGATGTGATCAAATAGTGTGTGCCAAAGTCTGTTAATAGCTTCCAAAATGCGTAAAAGGTCCAAAATTGTTGTGGTGAGGCCGGCTCCTCCCTCTTCTTTCAGCAGTTCGTCTGCTTGCCGTGCTAAATAGCTTTCAAGTGGAGATCGGCTCAATGCTGCCATGGTAATAGAATTTGTGTATTAATACATTAAGGATATAATTCTTTTTTAAAGTTAAAAATGAGCCAACATAAACACGAAGCGCACATTCGTAAAATGGAAGCTTATCAAAGGTAGTTGTAGTTGTAGTCGTTTCATGTTCAGTTCTTGACGATGTATCTTCATCGGATTGCGCGACAGTTTTTGGAATTAGAGAGTATGTAAGATGGTACTCAGTGGCCCAAAATTGATGAACAAGAGATTGCTCCGCGTCTCCAGCAGCTATTAAATTAAGAGATGTCAGACGTACGCCTAGTGTAACAGGTACGTTGTAATATTGGACTTACGCTGTAATGGCTTTGGTATGATTTGGAAGAGTGTGTATTCAGGCAAGAGACGTTTGCCGTCTATATACAGCTCAATTCTATGAGTTTCACGACTCGGTAAACCTGAAAACATGAATCAGATCAATGTGATGACAATATAGCATATAAAATCAAAGCACTCACCTTGCGCTTTTGAAGGAGATGAAAGAGTAGCTTCTTGTTTTTCAGATTCCTGCGGTTTCTCTGCATCAGCTTCAATTGGGCTTTCACTCTCGGGTTGAACACCTTCCGTCAAAGACTCGGACACATGGATTGACTCAACTTCTTCCTCTTCCTCCTCTTCCTCCTCAAATGCTAGGTCTCGGAATTGAACCGGCTCAAGAATTTCTTCGTGCATATGCTCGTCATCGTCATCGTCCTCATCTTCAAAATAATCCTCTTCCATATTGTCGTTTGTCATTACCATCATTAAATCATTGGATATTTCATCATGAAGAGTTTTGGTTTCGTCAATCATTTTCTTGATTTGATCCACTAATCGTTTTTCATTTTCTGGAGCTTCGGAGGATTCTTCAGACGGCTGAGCAATTGCAGAGATTTCTGCAGGGGAAGAGGTTTGTAGCTGAGACTCTGGTACTTGTAGAGAAGGGTGATGTAATTGCTGTCTTGATTTGGGCCTAATCGAAAATGATACCGTTATTTTTGTGAACTGCAAGAAGCAATGAAATCACTTGGTAAACCAAACCTGCTACTTTGCGCTGTGCCTCTAGCATGCATATATTGCCAAATAAATGCTTCAACATCTCCAACACTTGCCAGAGGTTCAATTAACAACGATTCTCCAGGCTCAGTCTTCTCTCTCTCACTATCCTCAGATCCTAACATATAATTATAATACACAGAAATAAATAAGGGAACAATAAGGAAGAGAGTTTAAAAAGATAATACCTTCTCTGCGTAGCTTAAATTTGAGAGGCTGTGCTAGCAGTTTGAGGGAAGACGCCGATCCTGTTGTGTCATATATGGCTACCTTAAATGCCTCTTCCTTGTCTAACGCTTCATGAAGCTGTCTCACTAAAGTGACGAGCGGAGGAACGGAAGATTTTGAAGTATTTTTCGAGGAATCATGCAAGTCAAGGAAAATTGTGGCAAAGATCTTCACCCTTTGTAGCCTATCATCGTAGCAAAGTGGCACTGGTGTGGTATCTATCCTTGTCAGGAAATCCAACAAGCTTTTAATTAATCCACTTCCAAGCAATTCAAAAGTGGAAAGCTCCTCGAGCAAACGGCTAATCTCTGTGAGTGTTGATTTAATGGCCTCTTCCTTTTCAATGGGAAGAGAATCTAGTTGTGCGCATAAATCACTCATTCGTTTCAGCTCGTCAGTTCCTGGTCCAGTGGTCTTTGGAAGTGTTAATATAAATCATTGCCGGTAAAGATTGACATAGCATTAACATTACCCGATTGAAATGGTTTTGAATTAATTGTTTGGAGTGGGACGCGATCCAATTCTGCATTTCTGCATTGAGTTTGTCAGGGTTGTTTCTAGATTGCAGTAATTGGTGAAGTGCATGCATGCCGCCACTAATCCTGAGAACTCCTGATTCTGCTTTGACGATATCACTTAAAATAGAAATACAAAACCATTAGCCTAACAATTTAATTTTAATAGCAATGTTCTTCCTTGATCAAGGCAAGTAATTACCTTGTTTGTATAGTGTTCTTTTGCTCTTCATATGTTGAAGCCAATTTCTCTACTTCGTGTATAACCCCTTCCCTTTTAAAATATTTGGTAAAGATGTCGGGCAGCTTGTCCATCAAGGTTTCTGTCAAAAATAATCCTCGTACAACCGTGCTAAGATCACTCATAGACAAAATGTTCGCAAGAAAACTGGAAAACGCAATATTCTAAGAGAAATAGGAAACTGATATCAGTATTCCTGGCCCTTCTGTGTACGAGAGGAGTTGACTTGCCTTTAAGGAATCTTTAAGCATTTCTGGTGTTGAAAAATAGAGTATCTTTGTAATTGCAGATAAAGACTTGGTGCGCACAGAATTATTTACAGTTGTAATAAATACTCTGACTAATAAGCCTAATAAAGCCTGAACAGAAAAAAAAAATAGTGAGTCTGGTGTGTAAGAATGCCAACTTATACAAAAAGCACATTATACCTCTCCGACATTGGCGAGGAGAAGAGGATTGTCGGTATAAATTTGGGTCTTAGGATCAGGTTTTGGCTTCTCAGAGGATTTTACTGTTTCTTCGGCCATGCCAGTCTGTGTCGCTTGAAACGCATATCTCTGTCCAATAAAGGAATATTAAATTAAATATGTATTTAGTAGTTCAAGATGTGTTTCGTTATTTCAAAGAGAACAAGTACCTTTTCCTCATATTCCTGCTCGTCTTTGCTACTGGCGCTGCTTTCCTCGCTATCAGATCTTTCGTCATCATCGTTTTCCTTTTTTCCTAGATTCAATGCTTCTACTTCCATTTCATCTACTGGACCCCCAGATTGCTCCTGAATATGGAATGTTAAGGCACACTTCCTTCTTGACTTAATCCGTGCCTTTCTCTCTTACACGACAAGAAAAAAAGCAATTTCGTACCTCTTCTTTTTTTCTGCTTTGAAGTCTTGCTAAGACCTCAAAGAATTTTTCTGCGTCTCCTTCATCGGCCTTTTTACTTTCTTCCGTTTGAGTTTTATTCTCTGTTTCCACATCCGTTCTTCCGTGTGTTTCTTGCTTGTTTTGTGTGGTGTCTTTCTCCTGTTTGTTTTGCTCTTTCCTGTTTGCCTTTCTTCTGTCTTTTTTCTTTTGATCTTCCTTTGGAGGAAGAACATCACTAAAGAGGAAATCTAGTTAGCAAATAATATCACTTAAAGAACATTGAAATTATAATTTGGCTGAACGTACGGCACAGAAAAGGGGATCTTCCGTCGCAAAATTGGTCTATGAGGGACGTTGTCGGGACCAAGAAAAGAGGGGAGCGTATCTACCCATTGTAAAGCCATTATCACTTTAGTATTTCACTTACAAACCAGTTAGAAAAACAGATTGATCTACCTTGAGGTAAAGAAGGCAATAACTCATTCACAAGTGAAAGCAGCTCGTTCAGTTGCTCTCTACTTATGTGTGTAACTGATGGTGCGGCGGGAGATTTATCTAGAGAAACGAAGTCATCAAAAAACAAACTATTAAAAATTGACATGAGGCGAACATTTTGTGTTTAGCAACTTACCAGATGTGCGCTTAACGTCAGAACCAAGCAAAAGGTGCTGTACAATGCCAGTAACACCCTCTCGTAGAAGAGATGTTGCCAAAGAGGTAGATGAATGGCAAAATATTACCAACATTCTAATCATTTGAGTTATTGTATTTTGCCTGTATGATTTTTGTGATAAGATTAATGAAAGGCTTCATTCATATTTGCTGAAAGGTTAGCAGCAAGGCACATACTCAAGAGAAACGCTTCCTTCTCCTATTATCAATTTCATGGCCTGCGGAATCAGGCCGTGTGAAACAAGCATTTCCAGCTTTGCGTCATCGCCACAAAAACTGTCTGCAAGACGGCAGAAACACAGACATGCACTTTCGACCACTGAAGCGCAAACAAACACAAGATAGTTTCAGAATGAGCCCGATAGATCAGCCGAACTGATTCTTTAGATGGAGAGAAGGGGGTTACTCTTTTGGTCCGAGTATTGCAGAACGCTTGTTAGCTGGGGCAATACATCAAAGATAAGGTTGGCTTGGTCCAAGGGCACAAGGCGACAGATATTGGCAATGGTTGACATCGAAGTTCTTTGCACACCAACTGAAGTTTTGAGGTAAAGCAAAAGTAAGTAAGACTATAGCCCATAAGAAGAAAAATATAGGTAGGGAAAGGTTTAGTACTGTCAAAGAAATCCATGAAAAGAAGAATGGCTGCAACAGCCCCTGCCCGCAGCAGCGCTGGAGGGTGCTCCCATGATAGCTTTTCCAGTGCCTTGAGATGTCAAGAAGATGATGTTATTTAAATTAAAATAAAAGGTTAGATTAAAGTTAGCGTACCAGAATGCACTGCTCTTTAAGGTCGATGAATTCAGTGACCATTAGCTTGTCACAAAGTGTAGGCACGACTCCAGCCCTTACGATATTTGCAGCGGCCTGAGGTAGAGCCTCCACCAAGTGAGACAACGCTCGGGCAGCAAGAACTTGAATGCTGTTAAGGTGCAATTACATATAATAATATTCTTTAGAGATACAAGTGAAGGAATTGCTTCATCACTCATTCATAAATGCAAAAATGCAAAGGATACGCATGATCTCATTGTTGTGCTCCAGATGCAGCAAATTTGCAACACCAGAGATGAATTTGTCAACTTGAAAACCACCCATTGACTCTTCCTGCAATAGCTTTGCTTCAGAAAACATCCAAAGGAAAGCATAACAATCACAAGAAAATAGAAGGTGCTGTGAAGCAAAACTAACCGTTGCCATGCAAAGAAAGTCTGACAACTCCAGAACAGCGTCCAGCTGCTGCGATTCGTCTCCAGACTCAAGGGATGCTAGTAAACTGGAAAAACGCCCTCGTCCTACAACAGACATAGAGAAGATGCTCAATCCTCAATGGTGTGGGAGAACCGTATTTGAGGAGGAGGGGAGGTACCTAAGCCATGAGCATGACCAAAGCCCCCAAAGGCGTTATAATTGATCCTGCTATTGGGCTCTTCTTGATTTTCATCCTCATCTTCTTCATCTTCTTCTTTTTCCCAACTTTCTGGTTGCTTCTTTTGTTCAGTGCCTTCATTGTCTGAGAGCTCTTTTTCTGCTTTTTCTTTGCTTTCAGTAGGAGGCACATCGAGAGAAGGAGGGGGAGGGCCAGTCGGCACCCCCTCAACTAATTTATTGTTGTTGTTCTCTGCATCTGCATCATCCATAGTCCTGGGCTTTTTGAGGGCAGCTGTGGGCTTGAGTTTCTTGCCTTTAGGATCTCTTTTTGAAGATCGCTTCCTCTTCGAGCTGTTTAACACTTTATCTGAAATTTTCGAACTCGTGTTGGAGGGGGGTCTAGATGGCGGGGTTAAACAAATGTTCAGGCAAACTGATGCACGGTGCCTGATATATCCTACTTGGGGGTGAGAGTCTTCGTTCGGGCAAGCTTTTTCTGGTGATGATGCAGCGTCTAGAGAGAGGCCTAGTTGAACTTTAGCCCCCCCCCCTTTTTATTTCTTCTTGTTTTCTTTGTCTACAGGATGTGAGGGTCTTCTTCTGCACAACAAAATTGCTCGAATATTTACAGGAAAATAACTGAAAGGCCGCATTTCACTCAATTAAGATGGCGGCGAAAATTTGAATTCGATTTTTTATTGGCCACTTGATTTCGCCTTAATTGATTTCCTTAATGTGCTGATTTAAAAAAATCGAGCGAATGAAAAATCAAAAAAAAAAGAATAATTTGTGTAATTACACAACTTTTTTTTAATGGACCAAGTTGATTGCATCACCCTACAACCATTTTTTTTTTTGATTGAATCACAAGACCAACTGTTTCCCTTGCTTTATGGGAGCTCAATCTTAATCGCTGTAATTGTTAGAACTCCTAGGAAAGGCTCCCTTTTTCAGACTCAACAACAATGTAGTGGCAAAACGACCATCAACCTGACACTTTGGCCACGATCTTCTTGATTGAGTGCAGGTCATTGTGCTGAAAGAACAACACCAAACACAGGAAAGAAACTCCAAGAGCCAAAAGGGATTATTGTTGCTGAGCCAACGAGTATTGAATTCCATGCTTGAAGGAGACAAAGCAATGTTCTTGTATCAAAAGATGATCAACAATGCTGCTGATAGGTATCTCAAGTTGAGACTTGATCATCATTTTCGGGGGTCTGTGCCCACCACTTCACCATGCCCAAGCCATCTTCCGCTGCTGACCCAATTACCACCATTCTGGGCAGAGGCTCTATCTCGGCCTCTTCGTCATCATCTTTACGTTTAGGTTTGGCAGCGCTGTCAGTACTGGCTTGCATGCTTGCTTCGGCCTGCTCAATGGAACAATGGGTCTGAATTGCAGAACTATTTAAGATTTGGGTTGAACAAGGGGCCGTCGCTTACCTCAAGGTTCACTTTCTTCTTGAACTTTTTCTGTCTCGGGGGAGGATTAAACTGCACACTCTGCACTCGAAATCGAAAATCTTCGTCTCTTTCCACCCACAGTGGATGTACCCCCTCTTCTGTTTCATATTGCCACACCCATAATTGTTCTTCTCTCTCATACGCCTGAGGCGCTGGTAGATCTTCTGCTTGTACAAAAACGTCCTCGAAAAAGCCTAGATTTGCATGCACAGCGAATAGGTTTGTCTCCCTTTGTCCTCCCTTTGGTTTCAAATTATGCAGCAAATTTGCGGGGGGGGTTAATTAAATGTACCCAACGAGATGTAGACGCCCTGTTCTGTGCAGCTTCTCACTCGCCCTACTAAAATCTCTCCCTTGAACGGTCGAAATACAACCATGCGGAACTTAACTTTAATGTGAGCTGAACCTTCGCTGGGATAGATAAAGGAATCTCCAAGTTCAACCAAATCGTACAAGGTGATGCATAGCCCGATGTTAGGCAGCACTTTGTCTCCATACTTATCGTTGATTTGGGATTTTAAGGCTTCGATTTCATTTTTAAAGCGATGAGGGGGCACCTCCAAGGTGTCCGAGAGCAACACCAGGACGAACATTGCTTTTTTTTATTTTTATTTTAATTATTTATTTTATTTATTTAGTTACCACCCCTGAGAGAGTTGTTGACTGGGGAACTTAAGAGGGCGCCTGCCATAAAAATAAGCGTTTCTTTGGTTTGTCCACGATCCACGGCTACTTGCGGCATTGGGCTTTGTCTTGGCTTTGTCTGTGTCGAGATCAAAGAAGGCAGAAGCACAAAGACACAAACCTACGCAATGGCGCAAACCCAGAAGGCTGGAAATTCCTTATTTGAAAAGAAGAAACCAACTGGTTTCTATGATGGAGCCACTGTTCAGAAATATGCTGAGAACAACCTTGGCAATATTTTTAACTTCATACTCATAAAATCATATTTATCCAATGGAAAAAATAAGCTACATGCCAATTAGCCGGATAATTGACTTATGTTTGGTTTCTCGTGAACGTACGACCTGCAGGCCATGGCTTTGCTCAGAGAGAAAAAAGAATGGGTTACAGAGGTGATGCTGTTGTGTACAAACCTTTGGCTGCCATTTCATCTGGCACAATAAGGAAACAGAGCTGCGGGGTACCCCGTTTAAAAGAATTGTTGGATTAATGAATCCAAATGTTTGCGCTAACGGAGATACCCGGGCGATCGATCGAATTAGGCGTCGCTCCTTACCAGGTGGTGATACAGCTAGTCAATGGCAGATCGTGAGGTTGCTTGGCGCTTTCAAAGTACCGCAATACATCTCTAACTTGGCCTGGCACCCAAAATAGATTGACTGTGGGAGAACCCACTAACGATCATGAGGTACCCGCAAACACTTTTATTCTCTCACCATCCCACAAAGGTCATAACACACAACACAAAAACACAACACAACGCATGGCCAGACCTGCCATAACTTGCCTCCCAGCCACGCTCAGTCTCCTTTGCATCGTCCTTTTGTTCGCCACAAAGGCCAATGGTAACTTACTTGACCCCCATATCATTCTATTCTCCTTCTTACAACTGCCTTCTGACCGAACATTGGTCCAATTCTGCGTTATGAAGGAGACTTCCAGTTCACATTGTTGCACACAGAAGAATCCAATGGAGAGTATGTGGCAGTAAATGGGTTTAATGGCGCTTGTGCACCTATCAACGGAAGCTATGTATCCTTTACAGAATGCAACGGAGGCTTCGCGCGAAGGGCCACACTGATCAAACGACTGCGAAGCCAGGCTCAAAACTCCTTGCTGATAGACTCTAGCCCCTTTGCCAGAGGTAAGAGAGCCCCTCCATAGAAAAAGGGCTTCAAGGCTCAGCGATCGCATCTGCGTTCTCTGAGAAAGGACAGATATCTGAAAACAATTAAATAATTTTGCGATTAAGTTCCGCAAATTAAATGAAGACCACACATGGAGCATTCTTGAGAGTTTGGTGTGCGACCACCTAACTTATAACTCCATAATAGGCACAGTATTGCTGGTCACTTTGGGGCCTGAGGCTTTGGCAAAGTACATGGCTGCTCTGGGTTGGTTTCGCTCTTTGCAACACACAAAACAAAGATTTGCTAATTTATTTGCATTAGGTTATGATGCAATCAGACTTGATGTGCTCCAGTTCACTTCATCTGCTGAAACAGTACGTATCAGCCTCTCTTTACAGACAGTCAAATTACATGGTATTGATTCCTCTTCTAAACTAGCTGGCAAGGTTCATCGCGGGATGTCCAGGCACTGCCTTTGTGGCCAGCAACCTGGTTGGAGCAGACAGTGATAAGAGATTGGAGAATGTGACTATCCTCCCTTATGCCATATTCGATTTCCCTGGAGGACAACAGGTGAATCATCCTTTGGCCCTTTGTCCTTCCTCTACCTGCCCTATATGGCTCTCTCATTCCCTTCTTCCATCACTCTCTATGAACATTCATGAAGGTGGGCTTCACAGGTTTTTTGAATGAAGACCTTAATTCAAAGTTTCTCAATCCTGGTTCCATTGTAAGATCCCTCTCTATTTCATCGCCAAACCTTATCTGTCATCCTTGATTGACTGGGA
>CDFI01104152.1:0-10563 GCA_000826405.1 Acanthamoeba divionensis | reverse complement strand
CTACCTTGAGTTCCCATTCAGCATGGCCAGGGAGAGTAAAATCTAAATACAAGTCCTCCACCCTGCGACTGTCTACACTCAAGGAATCGATCCTTGCTTTGCGTTCTGCAGAAGTCTATACATATGATTGCGTTACAACATGTGAGTAAATGTAGATATATATATATATATATTCAAATAAATAGTTGTTAACACTTACTAGGTATGGGTCGCTGTTTATCTGATATTTCTGATGGCAAAGCTGCACCAGAGGTTGCAGAGAAAGAGCATAGGATGGGTAGAGTTGTCTCAAATCATGCCAGTTCAAGCTTTCCCCTATCATCAGCTTATACAAAGCATCAGAGAGTGGAAAGTCCAGTTGCCAACCATCCAATATCGCTTTGCCTATAAAACGGCCAATGAACTCAAACATTTGCGTTACGTCTCGCTCACATTTGCTGCCCGGCCTTAAAACGAACATCACCATTGTGAGACGATTTGTTGTTGAAAGGGCTTTTATGCATTAAACAAACTGGCTGTTGGGAAGAGTCCACTTACTGCAAAAGATTCGGGAACAGTCCAGCAGGATGAAAGACATGTTGGATCATTGATTCATCATTACCAGAAGTTGAATTCTCAGTCTCTGATGGCTCTCGTGTAGCTGTAGGATTTTGGTCAAGCCATAACCCTAGATCTTTGCGTTGCAGTTCGTGTGAGACCAGAGTATAGAATTCAAGCGTGGGACCCTGCAAAAGTTTGAATTAGATGTGCTATGAGGGGATTCAGAATAATCCAGTCTGATCAATCAACAGTATTTTATGGGGTGTGTTCACGTACAGCTCCAACCCCGACTTCGTTGAGGTACCCAACTTCAAGGATAGACTTGTGTTTGGCATACAGTGTCATAACCTTCTGGGCTGCCTCCAAAATGCGCTGACGGGAAATTGCAACCTAAGATCATCGGCAAAACAATTAAAAACAAATCACTTTGATACCATGCTGCATTTGCATTGACAGGTATACCTTATTATGATGCATCCTGGGAATTTGTAATGGCTGTCCATGCACAGTGATCTTCAGATTATCAAGGGCGCGCGCCACTCCGAAGCTGGTGGACGAGAGGAACAAACGCCTGCTTTCAAACGGACACAAGAATCCGTAGTGCGATGTTAACTCTTTACACCACTTTGGCAAAGCCCCACTGCACTGTTGTAAAAAGTATAAGAATTAGAAATCTTGACTAGATTTGCGTTATATATGTGTGTGTGTGTGAGAGAGAGAGAGAGAGGACTTACAACAGTGATCGGATCTTGCAGCTGGCGGGTAATCTTAGCAGTTAACTTATTATTAATAAATTCTATCGAGTTGATTCGGTAGTTGTACTCAGAGGTTTGAGATGATGCGATGTGATCAAATAGTGTGTGCCAAAGTCTGTTAATAGCTTCCAAAATGCGTAAAAGGTCCAAAATTGTTGTGGTGAGGCCGGCTCCTCCCTCTTCTTTCAGCAGTTCGTCTGCTTGCCGTGCTAAATAGCTTTCAAGTGGAGATCGGCTCAATGCTGCCATGGTAATAGAATTTGTGTATTAATACATTAAGGATATAATTCTTTTTTAAAGTTAAAAATGAGCCAACATAAACACGAAGCGCACATTCGTAAAATGGAAGCTTATCAAAGGTAGTTGTAGTTGTAGTCGTTTCATGTTCAGTTCTTGACGATGTATCTTCATCGGATTGCGCGACAGTTTTTGGAATTAGAGAGTATGTAAGATGGTACTCAGTGGCCCAAAATTGATGAACAAGAGATTGCTCCGCGTCTCCAGCAGCTATTAAATTAAGAGATGTCAGACGTACGCCTAGTGTAACAGGTACGTTGTAATATTGGACTTACGCTGTAATGGCTTTGGTATGATTTGGAAGAGTGTGTATTCAGGCAAGAGACGTTTGCCGTCTATATACAGCTCAATTCTATGAGTTTCACGACTCGGTAAACCTGAAAACATGAATCAGATCAATGTGATGACAATATAGCATATAAAATCAAAGCACTCACCTTGCGCTTTTGAAGGAGATGAAAGAGTAGCTTCTTGTTTTTCAGATTCCTGCGGTTTCTCTGCATCAGCTTCAATTGGGCTTTCACTCTCGGGTTGAACACCTTCCGTCAAAGACTCGGACACATGGATTGACTCAACTTCTTCCTCTTCCTCCTCTTCCTCCTCAAATGCTAGGTCTCGGAATTGAACCGGCTCAAGAATTTCTTCGTGCATATGCTCGTCATCGTCATCGTCCTCATCTTCAAAATAATCCTCTTCCATATTGTCGTTTGTCATTACCATCATTAAATCATTGGATATTTCATCATGAAGAGTTTTGGTTTCGTCAATCATTTTCTTGATTTGATCCACTAATCGTTTTTCATTTTCTGGAGCTTCGGAGGATTCTTCAGACGGCTGAGCAATTGCAGAGATTTCTGCAGGGGAAGAGGTTTGTAGCTGAGACTCTGGTACTTGTAGAGAAGGGTGATGTAATTGCTGTCTTGATTTGGGCCTAATCGAAAATGATACCGTTATTTTTGTGAACTGCAAGAAGCAATGAAATCACTTGGTAAACCAAACCTGCTACTTTGCGCTGTGCCTCTAGCATGCATATATTGCCAAATAAATGCTTCAACATCTCCAACACTTGCCAGAGGTTCAATTAACAACGATTCTCCAGGCTCAGTCTTCTCTCTCTCACTATCCTCAGATCCTAACATATAATTATAATACACAGAAATAAATAAGGGAACAATAAGGAAGAGAGTTTAAAAAGATAATACCTTCTCTGCGTAGCTTAAATTTGAGAGGCTGTGCTAGCAGTTTGAGGGAAGACGCCGATCCTGTTGTGTCATATATGGCTACCTTAAATGCCTCTTCCTTGTCTAACGCTTCATGAAGCTGTCTCACTAAAGTGACGAGCGGAGGAACGGAAGATTTTGAAGTATTTTTCGAGGAATCATGCAAGTCAAGGAAAATTGTGGCAAAGATCTTCACCCTTTGTAGCCTATCATCGTAGCAAAGTGGCACTGGTGTGGTATCTATCCTTGTCAGGAAATCCAACAAGCTTTTAATTAATCCACTTCCAAGCAATTCAAAAGTGGAAAGCTCCTCGAGCAAACGGCTAATCTCTGTGAGTGTTGATTTAATGGCCTCTTCCTTTTCAATGGGAAGAGAATCTAGTTGTGCGCATAAATCACTCATTCGTTTCAGCTCGTCAGTTCCTGGTCCAGTGGTCTTTGGAAGTGTTAATATAAATCATTGCCGGTAAAGATTGACATAGCATTAACATTACCCGATTGAAATGGTTTTGAATTAATTGTTTGGAGTGGGACGCGATCCAATTCTGCATTTCTGCATTGAGTTTGTCAGGGTTGTTTCTAGATTGCAGTAATTGGTGAAGTGCATGCATGCCGCCACTAATCCTGAGAACTCCTGATTCTGCTTTGACGATATCACTTAAAATAGAAATACAAAACCATTAGCCTAACAATTTAATTTTAATAGCAATGTTCTTCCTTGATCAAGGCAAGTAATTACCTTGTTTGTATAGTGTTCTTTTGCTCTTCATATGTTGAAGCCAATTTCTCTACTTCGTGTATAACCCCTTCCCTTTTAAAATATTTGGTAAAGATGTCGGGCAGCTTGTCCATCAAGGTTTCTGTCAAAAATAATCCTCGTACAACCGTGCTAAGATCACTCATAGACAAAATGTTCGCAAGAAAACTGGAAAACGCAATATTCTAAGAGAAATAGGAAACTGATATCAGTATTCCTGGCCCTTCTGTGTACGAGAGGAGTTGACTTGCCTTTAAGGAATCTTTAAGCATTTCTGGTGTTGAAAAATAGAGTATCTTTGTAATTGCAGATAAAGACTTGGTGCGCACAGAATTATTTACAGTTGTAATAAATACTCTGACTAATAAGCCTAATAAAGCCTGAACAGAAAAAAAAAATAGTGAGTCTGGTGTGTAAGAATGCCAACTTATACAAAAAGCACATTATACCTCTCCGACATTGGCGAGGAGAAGAGGATTGTCGGTATAAATTTGGGTCTTAGGATCAGGTTTTGGCTTCTCAGAGGATTTTACTGTTTCTTCGGCCATGCCAGTCTGTGTCGCTTGAAACGCATATCTCTGTCCAATAAAGGAATATTAAATTAAATATGTATTTAGTAGTTCAAGATGTGTTTCGTTATTTCAAAGAGAACAAGTACCTTTTCCTCATATTCCTGCTCGTCTTTGCTACTGGCGCTGCTTTCCTCGCTATCAGATCTTTCGTCATCATCGTTTTCCTTTTTTCCTAGATTCAATGCTTCTACTTCCATTTCATCTACTGGACCCCCAGATTGCTCCTGAATATGGAATGTTAAGGCACACTTCCTTCTTGACTTAATCCGTGCCTTTCTCTCTTACACGACAAGAAAAAAAGCAATTTCGTACCTCTTCTTTTTTTCTGCTTTGAAGTCTTGCTAAGACCTCAAAGAATTTTTCTGCGTCTCCTTCATCGGCCTTTTTACTTTCTTCCGTTTGAGTTTTATTCTCTGTTTCCACATCCGTTCTTCCGTGTGTTTCTTGCTTGTTTTGTGTGGTGTCTTTCTCCTGTTTGTTTTGCTCTTTCCTGTTTGCCTTTCTTCTGTCTTTTTTCTTTTGATCTTCCTTTGGAGGAAGAACATCACTAAAGAGGAAATCTAGTTAGCAAATAATATCACTTAAAGAACATTGAAATTATAATTTGGCTGAACGTACGGCACAGAAAAGGGGATCTTCCGTCGCAAAATTGGTCTATGAGGGACGTTGTCGGGACCAAGAAAAGAGGGGAGCGTATCTACCCATTGTAAAGCCATTATCACTTTAGTATTTCACTTACAAACCAGTTAGAAAAACAGATTGATCTACCTTGAGGTAAAGAAGGCAATAACTCATTCACAAGTGAAAGCAGCTCGTTCAGTTGCTCTCTACTTATGTGTGTAACTGATGGTGCGGCGGGAGATTTATCTAGAGAAACGAAGTCATCAAAAAACAAACTATTAAAAATTGACATGAGGCGAACATTTTGTGTTTAGCAACTTACCAGATGTGCGCTTAACGTCAGAACCAAGCAAAAGGTGCTGTACAATGCCAGTAACACCCTCTCGTAGAAGAGATGTTGCCAAAGAGGTAGATGAATGGCAAAATATTACCAACATTCTAATCATTTGAGTTATTGTATTTTGCCTGTATGATTTTTGTGATAAGATTAATGAAAGGCTTCATTCATATTTGCTGAAAGGTTAGCAGCAAGGCACATACTCAAGAGAAACGCTTCCTTCTCCTATTATCAATTTCATGGCCTGCGGAATCAGGCCGTGTGAAACAAGCATTTCCAGCTTTGCGTCATCGCCACAAAAACTGTCTGCAAGACGGCAGAAACACAGACATGCACTTTCGACCACTGAAGCGCAAACAAACACAAGATAGTTTCAGAATGAGCCCGATAGATCAGCCGAACTGATTCTTTAGATGGAGAGAAGGGGGTTACTCTTTTGGTCCGAGTATTGCAGAACGCTTGTTAGCTGGGGCAATACATCAAAGATAAGGTTGGCTTGGTCCAAGGGCACAAGGCGACAGATATTGGCAATGGTTGACATCGAAGTTCTTTGCACACCAACTGAAGTTTTGAGGTAAAGCAAAAGTAAGTAAGACTATAGCCCATAAGAAGAAAAATATAGGTAGGGAAAGGTTTAGTACTGTCAAAGAAATCCATGAAAAGAAGAATGGCTGCAACAGCCCCTGCCCGCAGCAGCGCTGGAGGGTGCTCCCATGATAGCTTTTCCAGTGCCTTGAGATGTCAAGAAGATGATGTTATTTAAATTAAAATAAAAGGTTAGATTAAAGTTAGCGTACCAGAATGCACTGCTCTTTAAGGTCGATGAATTCAGTGACCATTAGCTTGTCACAAAGTGTAGGCACGACTCCAGCCCTTACGATATTTGCAGCGGCCTGAGGTAGAGCCTCCACCAAGTGAGACAACGCTCGGGCAGCAAGAACTTGAATGCTGTTAAGGTGCAATTACATATAATAATATTCTTTAGAGATACAAGTGAAGGAATTGCTTCATCACTCATTCATAAATGCAAAAATGCAAAGGATACGCATGATCTCATTGTTGTGCTCCAGATGCAGCAAATTTGCAACACCAGAGATGAATTTGTCAACTTGAAAACCACCCATTGACTCTTCCTGCAATAGCTTTGCTTCAGAAAACATCCAAAGGAAAGCATAACAATCACAAGAAAATAGAAGGTGCTGTGAAGCAAAACTAACCGTTGCCATGCAAAGAAAGTCTGACAACTCCAGAACAGCGTCCAGCTGCTGCGATTCGTCTCCAGACTCAAGGGATGCTAGTAAACTGGAAAAACGCCCTCGTCCTACAACAGACATAGAGAAGATGCTCAATCCTCAATGGTGTGGGAGAACCGTATTTGAGGAGGAGGGGAGGTACCTAAGCCATGAGCATGACCAAAGCCCCCAAAGGCGTTATAATTGATCCTGCTATTGGGCTCTTCTTGATTTTCATCCTCATCTTCTTCATCTTCTTCTTTTTCCCAACTTTCTGGTTGCTTCTTTTGTTCAGTGCCTTCATTGTCTGAGAGCTCTTTTTCTGCTTTTTCTTTGCTTTCAGTAGGAGGCACATCGAGAGAAGGAGGGGGAGGGCCAGTCGGCACCCCCTCAACTAATTTATTGTTGTTGTTCTCTGCATCTGCATCATCCATAGTCCTGGGCTTTTTGAGGGCAGCTGTGGGCTTGAGTTTCTTGCCTTTAGGATCTCTTTTTGAAGATCGCTTCCTCTTCGAGCTGTTTAACACTTTATCTGAAATTTTCGAACTCGTGTTGGAGGGGGGTCTAGATGGCGGGGTTAAACAAATGTTCAGGCAAACTGATGCACGGTGCCTGATATATCCTACTTGGGGGTGAGAGTCTTCGTTCGGGCAAGCTTTTTCTGGTGATGATGCAGCGTCTAGAGAGAGGCCTAGTTGAACTTTAGGCCCCCCCCCTTTTTATTTCTTCTTTGTCTACAGGATGTGAGGGTCTTCTTCTGCGCAACAAAATTGCTCGAATATTTACAGGAAAATAACTGAAATGCCGCATTTCACTCAATTAAGATGGCGGCGAGAATTTAAATTCGATTTTTTATTGGCCACTTGATTTCGCCTTAATTGATTTCCTTAACGTGCTGATTTAAAAAAATTGAGCGAATGAAAAATCAAAAAATAAGAATAATGTGTGTAATTACAACTTTTTTTTAATGGCCCAAGTTGATTGCATCACCCGACAACCATTTTTTTTTTTGATTGAATCACAAGACCAACTGTTTCCCTTGCCAGCTTTATGGGAGCTCAATCTTAATTAATCGCTGTAATTGTTAGAACTCCTAGGAAAGGCTCCCTTTTTCAGACTTCAACAACAATGTAGTGGCAAAACGACCATCAACCTGACACTTTGGCCACGATCTTCTTGATTGAGTGCAGGTCATTGTGCTGAAAGAACAACACCAAACACAGGAAAGAAACTCCAAGAGCCAAAAGGGATTATTGTTGCTGAGCCAACGAGTATTGAATTCCATGCTTGAAGGAGACAAAGCAATGTTCTTGTATCAAAAGATGATCAACAATGCTGCTGATAGGTATCTCAAGTTGAGACTTGATCATCATTTTCGGGGGTCTGTGCCCACCACTTCACCATGCCCAAGCCATCTTCCGCTGCTGACCCAATTACCACCATTCTGGGCAGAGGCTCTATCTCGGCCTCTTCGTCATCATCTTTACGTTTAGGTTTGGCAGCGCTGTCAGTACTGGCTTGCATGCTTGCTTCGGCCTGCTCAATGGAACAATGGGTCTGAATTGCAGAACTATTTAAGATTTGGGTTGAACAAGGGGCCGTCGCTTACCTCAAGGTTCACTTTCTTCTTGAACTTTTTCTGTCTCGGGGGAGGATTAAACTGCACACTCTGCACTCGAAATCGAAAATCTTCGTCTCTTTCCACCCACAGTGGATGTACCCCCTCTTCTGTTTCATATTGCCACACCCATAATTGTTCTTCTCTCTCATACGCCTGAGGCGCTGGTAGATCTTCTGCTTGTACAAAAACGTCCTCGAAAAAGCCTAGATTTGCATGCACAGCGAATAGGTTTGTCTCCCTTTGTCCTCCCTTTGGTTTCAAATTATGCAGCAAATTTGCGGGGGGGGTTAATTAAATGTACCCAACGAGATGTAGACGCCCTGTTCTGTGCAGCTTCTCACTCGCCCTACTAAAATCTCTCCCTTGAACGGTCGAAATACAACCATGCGGAACTTAACTTTAATGTGAGCTGAACCTTCGCTGGGATAGATAAAGGAATCTCCAAGTTCAACCAAATCGTACAAGGTGATGCATAGCCCGATGTTAGGCAGCACTTTGTCTCCATACTTATCGTTGATTTGGGATTTTAAGGCTTCGATTTCATTTTTAAAGCGATGAGGGGGCACCTCCAAGGTGTCCGAGAGCAACACCAGGACGAACATTGCTTTTTTTTATTTTTATTTTAATTATTTATTTTATTTATTTAGTTACCACCCCTGAGAGAGTTGTTGACTGGGGAACTTAAGAGGGCGCCTGCCATAAAAATAAGCGTTTCTTTGGTTTGTCCACGATCCACGGCTACTTGCGGCATTGGGCTTTGTCTTGGCTTTGTCTGTGTCGAGATCAAAGAAGGCAGAAGCACAAAGACACAAACCTACGCAATGGCGCAAACCCAGAAGGCTGGAAATTCCTTATTTGAAAAGAAGAAACCAACTGGTTTCTATGATGGAGCCACTGTTCAGAAATATGCTGAGAACAACCTTGGCAATATTTTTAACTTCATACTCATAAAATCATATTTATCCAATGGAAAAAATAAGCTACATGCCAATTAGCCGGATAATTGACTTATGTTTGGTTTCTCGTGAACGTACGACCTGCAGGCCATGGCTTTGCTCAGAGAGAAAAAAGAATGGGTTACAGAGGTGATGCTGTTGTGTACAAACCTTTGGCTGCCATTTCATCTGGCACAATAAGGAAACAGAGCTGCGGGGTACCCCGTTTAAAAGAATTGTTGGATTAATGAATCCAAATGTTTGCGCTAACGGAGATACCCGGGCGATCGATCGAATTAGGCGTCGCTCCTTACCAGGTGGTGATACAGCTAGTCAATGGCAGATCGTGAGGTTGCTTGGCGCTTTCAAAGTACCGCAATACATCTCTAACTTGGCCTGGCACCCAAAATAGATTGACTGTGGGAGAACCCACTAACGATCATGAGGTACCCGCAAACACTTTTATTCTCTCACCATCCCACAAAGGTCATAACACACAACACAAAAACACAACACAACGCATGGCCAGACCTGCCATAACTTGCCTCCCAGCCACGCTCAGTCTCCTTTGCATCGTCCTTTTGTTCGCCACAAAGGCCAATGGTAACTTACTTGACCCCCATATCATTCTATTCTCCTTCTTACAACTGCCTTCTGACCGAACATTGGTCCAATTCTGCGTTATGAAGGAGACTTCCAGTTCACATTGTTGCACACAGAAGAATCCAATGGAGAGTATGTGGCAGTAAATGGGTTTAATGGCGCTTGTGCACCTATCAACGGAAGCTATGTATCCTTTACAGAATGCAACGGAGGCTTCGCGCGAAGGGCCACACTGATCAAACGACTGCGAAGCCAGGCTCAAAACTCCTTGCTGATAGACTCTAGCCCCTTTGCCAGAGGTAAGAGAGCCCCTCCATAGAAAAAGGGCTTCAAGGCTCAGCGATCGCATCTGCGTTCTCTGAGAAAGGACAGATATCTGAAAACAATTAAATAATTTTGCGATTAAGTTCCGCAAATTAAATGAAGACCACACATGGAGCATTCTTGAGAGTTTGGTGTGCGACCACCTAACTTATAACTCCATAATAGGCACAGTATTGCTGGTCACTTTGGGGCCTGAGGCTTTGGCAAAGTACATGGCTGCTCTGGGTTGGTTTCGCTCTTTGCAACACACAAAACAAAGATTTGCTAATTTATTTGCATTAGGTTATGATGCAATCAGACTTGATGTGCTCCAGTTCACTTCATCTGCTGAAACAGTACGTATCAGCCTCTCTTTACAGACAGTCAAATTACATGGTATTGATTCCTCTTCTAAACTAGCTGGCAAGGTTCATCGCGGGATGTCCAGGCACTGCCTTTGTGGCCAGCAACCTGGTTGGAGCAGACAGTGATAAGAGATTGGAGAATGTGACTATCCTCCCTTATGCCATATTCGATTTCCCTGGAGGACAACAGGTGAATCATCCTTTGGCCCTTTGTCCTTCCTCTACCTGCCCTATATGGCTCTCTCATTCCCTTCTTCCATCACTCTCTATGAACATTCATGAAGGTGGGCTTCACAGGTTTTTTGAATGAAGACCTTAATTCAAAGTTTCTCAATCCTGGTTCCATTGTAAGATCCCTCTCTATTTCATCGCCAAACCTTATCTGTCATCCTTGATTGACTGGGA
>CDFI01104143.1:0-12136 GCA_000826405.1 Acanthamoeba divionensis | reverse complement strand
TGCTGGTATGCAACTCTTCTTCAGATTAAAAATCAAGAAAGCAAAAGGGGATACACCTGTTCAGTGATGAAGAATGAGTGAGGGAATGAATGCAAACAGGACAAAGAGACTCTGAATGTGTGTTTCAACAACAAACCCTTTAATGTTGTGTTTTTTTTTTACAATTGTTGGATTGGTGCCTCAAGCTTACCTTTTCATGAGATCCACCAAACAACTCAACCAAAATTCAACAACCATTAATGTTAATTAATAATATAATGGGCTTCTCTGGCTCACATTATTTGTGGCTTAGAGACCATGTCAGAACCCACTCTGCTTTGATAAGAGGAGAACAGCCAAAGAAAGTGACAACAGGATAAAAGAAACTAAAAACATCCTTAGGATTGTAGAGAGAGACTGCTGACTCAAGGCAGCCCTACTCTAAGGAATTACTCCCAAATGGTGGATTAACAGGGCAGGATCAGTCAAGAAAGAAAACAAAAGGTAGAACATCAAAGTGATAAAGAAACAGTTGTAATCTTTTAAAACAACAAAGATGAAGAGGAAACTAATATACTAAAAAGCTAGAGAGAGAAATGAGGCAACTGCAGAGCATTATTAGAACTGTTAAAGTATCATTGGTAACCCAACATTATACACACTTGCCACCCAAGAGTGGCCTACATTCTTTTGGCACAGTGGCTCATTTGCCAGTAAGAATGACCATACATTATAAATTAAAGGCTAATGAGGCCACTTGCCTAGATAAGTAAGTGATATGGCCACACAACCCTTGGTGAGTGAGGCCACCATACTTGTACAAAGGAACTCTTCTAAAAAAAACACAACAATAATAGTTATTTTTTTAATAAATTTTAAACTAACACACACACACCAACTTGATATGATAGGACCACATGTATGGCCTTTTTTGAAAATTAAAAAAGTTTTTTTCATTTAACAGATTTTCAGTCATTGTTGATAGATCCTAAAAAATATAGCTCAAAGATATCTTTCAGTAAGTTAAAAACATGTCACCTATCACTAGAATAAACCTAAACATTGGTGGATCTTACAATAACTTTAAATTAATTTTAAGTTATAAATTTTATTTAAGTATTATTTTTATATTTTAGCACAACTTTTAATTGTAAATAACTCTGTATCAAGGTATCAGTTACATAAGTCATCTGTCATTCTTTGCATTTATATAGATACCATATTAAATATAAAAGTTTTATATTATAGTTTCTTCTTTGTACCAACTGGCCCACAACAAACACAACAAACACATTATAGTATACTTGAAGTTTTAATTTAAAACAAACAATGAACATCATAAGTGTTAGATGATTGATTTCTGGTTGGCTACAATATTAAAAGAGCATAAAAACCAACCATTGGTTTAGCAACTTTAGATCTAGTCTTGGTGTCTCTGTGTCTCATTAACAAAGTGTGTGTCTTTAATAAAACAAAGTGTTTGTGTGTCCATTCAATCAGTTTTAGCTTTAAATATTATTTATTTATAGTTCAATAAATCATTATTGTGTTTATAATTACACATATATAATATATAAAGTATACAAATTCTTTAAGTTATTGACTCTATATATTATAATATGTCTACTATAGTGTTAGAGTATGTTAGGCTCATTGAGAAGTTTGATGGTAAAGACTTTCATCAGTGGAAGGTCAAGATAAGGAAGCTCCTTATAGACAGGGACCTCTAGGGATTTGTAGATGACACAGTGACACTGGTTGACAATGTTAGTGATGAAACTATAAGTGCTTACAACATCAAGGATTGTAAGGCTCTCATGCAGATCATCATATGTGTTAGCAATAGTTAGTTATACTATGTGGAGAATGTTAAGACTGTAAAAGAAGCCTGAGACAAACTTACCAAGCAGTATGAGGTTAACAGCATAGCAAATCACATATTCTTACATTACAAGCTATATAACTTACATATGAAGAAAGGGGAAAATGTGGAATGTCACATTGTAAGAGTCATCATGGTTGCTAAAAAGTTAAGAGTAATTAGAAACAATGTCAATGATAAAGAGCTTGTGATTGCTCTCATTAGAAGCCTACCTGAGAGCTATATATTCTTAATTATAGCTTTAAAAGTGTGACTGACAACAAGTTCTAGGTGGAAGCTATTGCCCTTGTAAACTATATTAGAAACAGAGTAGGCACCAAAGCATTCTCTGATATTATCCTTAATGAAGCTTAGACTAATATGCACCTTATAGTTATACATCTATGTGTGTTTGGATGTAAAGCTTATGCCTTACTGTCAGATAACCTCAGGAGCAAGTGGGATCCTAAAGTATGAGACTGCATCTACATGGGACCTGCCCAAGCATATCAAGCCTATAAACTATAGGACATTAACAAAGAATGTCTTGTTGTTAGTAAAAATGTAAAGTTTGATAAGTTTAAAATTAGATTGTCAAAGAAAACTATAGTTGTTTTCTCTGACATTTCTTTCTATCCTGTCAGACAAGAAAACCTTGTAAAAGTGCCAGATTCAAATGAGAAGGAGCATTACAATCTAGATCCTGTAAAAATTTAAAATTATAATTTAGAGGATGATGAAAATGATGAAGATGATGCTGATGCAGCCTCAGTTAAACCTACAATGTCATCTAGTGATAGAGAAAACAATGTGTAACCTGAATCAGTTACAGACAGAGCTAGTAGTGATAGTGATATATAACCTAATCTAAAGGTAGACAATTCTTTTACACAGCCAATACAACAATTGCTGCCTTTACTTTAGGAATATAGATATCCCTTATACAATAGAAAGCATACAGACAAGTATGTTTAGTATATTAGAAGTGTTACCTGTTATAAAAAAATTGTAGAATCACAGATGGTAGATGAAGTGCTACAAAGCAGCCAAGTTAAAGAATGGCAAAAGGCCATGGATGTTAAATTTACATCCTTCATGAAGAAGTGCACATGAAGGCTTGTTGAAAAGCCTTCTTACTATAAGATGATTAGATGCAGGTGGATCTTTAAGGTCAAATATAAGGCAGATGGCTTTGTAGAGTGTTTTAAAGCTAGACTAATTGTCAAAGGGTATGTACAATGCTTTAGTATTGACTATAATGATACTTTTTCACCTATGGCCAAGTATAGCTCAATTTGCACTGTAGTTGTGATTGTAACATTAGAGGATTTGGAGCTACACTAGATGGATGTAAATATAATATTTCTAAATGATAACATCAAAGAAGACATTTATATTGATCAACCTGTTAGATATGTAAATCCTAAACACCTTGAGTTAGTGTACAAGTTAAAAAGAAGTCTTTATAGACTCAAACAAGCACCTAGAATATAGAACTTAATGATTGACAAGTTTTTTAAAGAGAATAACTTTGTATAAAGTCAAGCAGATGTTTACATCTATGTAAAAAATAAAAGAAGAGATAAAGTAATCATTGTTCTTTACATTGATGATCTGCTAATAGCCTACACAGGTGCTATAACTTTAAAAAAAGTGAAACAAAAATTGACCAACCACTTTAATATAAAGGATCTTGGGCCAGCTAAGTATATATTAGGACCTAAAATAACAAGAGACAGGAGGAACAGAATGACTTACTTGAACTAGGAGAAGTATATCTCTAATATACTTTACTGCTTTAACATGGACAGTGCCAAGCCATGTGACACTTTACAAACAGTAAGAAAAGTGTTAATCAAGAGCACCAGCCCAACTTGTGCTGTAGAGTGATAAGGATGGCCTACCTTTTTAAGGTACTAAAATTACCTTAAGGGACTGGAACTGGAAACACTAAGGAAACTAAGAAAAAGAGAACATAAAATAGGCCACTTAACTAATTGAAACAAGGAACAAGAGATGCAACAGTGTAAAACTTATTATAGAGATTTAGATGATATGTGTTTTATTGATAAGTGATAAGGTAAAAGGGAGAATAAGACTTAACAAAAAAGAGAGTTTATTAAAAATCTAAGGACTAGGAAAACTAAGAGTGTCTTAGAGCAGACTGACTGGGATGACTTAAAACTTGAGGCTTAGGGCTTGGTGCTTGAGCTAGGTCTAGAGCTTAGTCTGAAGCTTAGTCTAGAGCTTGATCTAGAGCTTGATAATAGATGAAGAATCAGAGAACAGGAGAGAGGTAGATAAAGAGATATAAGATCTTTAAAAGAGCTAGGCTCAAATTAAAGTGATGAGATAAAACTAAAAATGGCTGTTAGGATGAAATTTCTAATATAAAAATAGTAACTATGTCATATAAGAATGCTATTGGAAGCATCATATATGCTATAATTGGTACACATCCCAACATTACAGTGGCTACTAGCACTGTAAGCAGGTTCCTTATAAAAGGAAAGCAAGAAATCTATGACTGGCTATATATTCTAGCTGTGTGGTGGACCTATTTCTTAAAATAATAAAAAACAGATCACCATTACACTTTCCTCCACTGAGGCAAAGTACAAGAGTGTTACCCAGGCCATCAAGGCTACTTAAGGACTTAGGTTATAAGCAAACAGGACCAACTGTCCTGTATGAAGATAATTAAGGTTGTATTATGCTCTTTAAAAACCTAGTCCATCACTCTAGGACAAAACACATTGACATACAACACTATTTTATTAGAGAAAAAGTGGAAGCCAAACAAGTTAAATTGGTATACTGCCCTACAGATGTCATAGTGACAGACATGCTCACCAAACCCATTCCCAGAGACCAGTTCAAGTTCCTTTGCTCCAGGATCACAATGGCACCTAGATCCTCATTGAGTGAGGGTGTTGGATGATTGATTTCTGGTTGGCCACAATATTACAAGAGCAGGAAAACCAACCATTGGTCCAGCAACTTTGGATCTAGTCTTGGCGTCTCTGCGTCTCATCAACGGAGTGCATGTCTTTAATAAAATGGAGTGTTTGTGTGTCTGTTCAATCAGTTTCAGCTTTAAATACTGTTTATTCACAGTTCAATAAATCATTGTTGTGTTTACAACTACACATATACACAATACACAAAGTATACAAATTCTTAAATAAGGCCAGACAATGGGGACAGAGAGAGAAGGGTCAACAGTCTTGCCACTCAGGCAGTCAACATTTACAATGATCTCCTGTAGTGCTACGAGGACATCAGCAAAGAGGGCAACAAATTTGTGGAAAGTCCGTATGAACTGGTGAAAGACGACCCTGCTACTGCTGACACTCTGTTCTTGAGAAATTTACCTCCACACTGGTTGCCAAAAAGATCTCAGCTACTAGTCCAGGAGCATGCACAGAATTACAATCCGGACTCTAAGTATGGTAAGATTTATGTCACCTATGCTGGATGCCTGGTAGGAGCCGTTGCTGGAACTTCTGGTGTTTGGCGCCTTACAAGTCCGATAACTCGAGCAGTCACTGAGGCCATCAACCATCAGGCTTTCTTGAACCTGTTGATCAGTCATAACATTGGACCTCGTCAGGCATTTATATTCTCAGGTCCAGAGCTTGAGGCTGCAGCAGCACAGATAGGTCGCTGGAGCAAGATAAAAATAATGGGATGGAGAGGAGTTGCTCGCTATCTAGGACGGGGTGCTCTCTCTGCTGCAGGTGGTGTTATCAGTGGTTTAATTATCGATGTCCTGTTTCAACTTTGGTTCAGCAACTCGGAGTACAGAGAGCTGGTGGGTGCCATTGACACGGCAATCAAACAGAGATTGCGCTGTTTCCTGACATTACACTATGCCCAGAAGATCAGGAGCAGTCTCATGAGCGCCAATGGCAAGATTGAAGCCTACTTGACACTGCGTCATGATAACCCCACCCTCAAATTTGATGCCGTCAAGATTGTGCAAGGGCTGGCTGATGATATCTCTGAAAGGACTAAGAATGTGGAGGAGGACGTGACAGATCGACTCAAGGCCACAGACAAGGGGGCTTACACAGCGTCTGATCCAACAGAGAGTTCCTACAAGGACGAGATCATCAAGGAGTTTAAAAGCCATGGATGCTTTGCTAAAATCAAGAAGATATCCATCCACCATGGCTGGGTTGTGGATTCCATCCAGTGCACAGATGACAGAGGTCACACTTATGACAAGTGGGGTGGTGATGGCGGCAGCAAGACAGAGGAGATTCTTTTGGCTTCAGATGAGAAGATCATATCAGTATCATGGAAGCCAGCCAAGTATGTGGGCAAGGATGTTGTCGTAGATCTGAAGATTAAGACTTCCAAAAATCAATATGGGCCATACGGTGTCCCCACTAGTATTGTCACCGACCAGAAGGCACCCATCATTGTGGACACCCCACACAACTGGGAGGTCTTGAGCATTGTAGGTCAAAGGGTCATCCAAGGAGAGTGGAAAGAAGACCAAGATCCCAAGCTAGAACCTATGCAGTACGTAGATGACATTTACTTAGTTGGGTGCCCTTCTGCTCTCATTGTGCCTCTGTCTCAGTGAACTTTTTTCATTATCCTTGGTGAAGAGAAGGCATAGTGTAACCTTGTAAGCAACATTGTTGTACACAACAACAATAATCTGGCTATAATAAAACAATGCTTAAAGCCAACAAGCTCCTCCCTTTGAACAACAGAAACAGTGGTGGTGTTGGCCTTGTTGATCAGGCAAGAAAGGCGTCATCATGGAGGGGTTTATGCCTGTTGACCGTTTTTCTTCCATGGCCACCTACCCACTCTTTTGCTTGTAGAATGTTAAACATGTTGGGAAGTGAGGCAGCTCAAGTTCCTACAATTAAGCTTTACTGATGCTCACAATCACCAAACTTGGTATCAAGTTTATAGGCCGTTTTTAAATAAATAAACTCATCTATTAAAGTAGTGCAAAATAATCTAACATTTAAATAACTGATTTAAATTTCAAGAGAGCTACTGTTCACCAAACAAAGGAAATGAAGAAGAATTAACCCAACCCTTGGTAGTTCCCACACCTCCAGGTTGAATAATAATAACACTTGGAATTGGATTGTTTGCCACATTTTGAATTCGTCGTATGGGCATACACTGAACTACTGTATGGGGGGGGGGTAATAGAAAAAAGAAGAAAGGGAGATGGCTCTCTAAATTCGTTCTTGCTTGGACAGACATAACAACAAAACAAAAAGAGGCCTGTGTGTCCATTCCCATTTTCAGTTCTCTCTTGCTCTCTTGTGGGGGGGGGGAGCAGAGCTCTGCTTCTTGGCCTCACTCTCTTCATTCCAACCTTGTTGTTGTCAACAACCTGTTCCACACGCACACCAGTGGCAAGTTTTTTTTTTTGCTTTTTTTTGCTTTTGTTTGTTTTTTGAACATCAAACAGGAAAAGAAGGGCTGGCTGTTCCCATGCGATATACATCCAATGGATTCTCAGCATCAAGGGAAATTCATAGCCAAAACTGTGAGCGACAGGAATCTCTTATTGGGAACTGCCAGAAGAGGCACTGTACAAATAGGACGAGAGAAGGACCCCCACGATGAGTCCATCTACCGAAGAGGAAGCGTTCAAATTGTGGCAAGGGAGAAAGATGTGGAGGAAAAATCTTCTGCCCCCCCTTCGATTACGGTAGAGCCACCAGACACGCGCCACCACCATGAAAAGGATGCCCTTGTCATTGGAAGCAGCATTGTAAGAGAGAGGACTGCCTTTTCGGAAGGCTGCATTAAATGGAGCGAAAAGTTTGAAACAAACACAAAGACCAACAACAAGGGGGAAGATGCAAGCAGTGGTGAACCCAATTCAAATGCATCTGTTGCTGCTGCTGGCCTGCAACAACCCACAACAGATTTAATTCAGACCCAAAGTGAGAGATCAGGTGAAGGGGATGACCGTAACCAAGCCCCCCTATCCAACATCCATAAGTCCCAAGCTGATTCAAAAGAAGTGGCCTCAACTGGAGACGTGGAGGAACGACTTCTTCCAGAAGGAGGAACTACGTCAGAACAGCGGATTCAACCTCTTTCTGGTTGTTTGATGCAACAATCTTTAGAGGCACCCAGTTCGGAATCAGGAACACCTCAAGGGCCTGAACCAGCCAGCTTGGACCAAGGTGTAAAAGAAACAGAGGCCAACAAGGAAGATGATGCTTCCAGCAGTGAGGACAGTTGCTCAAAGTTTGCCAGCACTCGACATGCATCTGCACCTGACCTGGATAGTGCCACGAGTGCTACTATTATCCCAAGCCAGAAGGAACAAGGAGAGGAGCTTCAACCGTCAGCGCGTCACCAAGATGCATTACAGCATGATGAAATTCCCACAGGAGCCAAGCCTTCATCATCTCCCTCATCACAATTAGAATTGGCTTCTCTCTCAACGACGAGCTCTATCCCTCCTACTAACAACGGGCCTGTCACTGCGCCCTTTAATGATAAGGCGCCTGAGCTCAACTCCTCACATTTCCGTCCACGCTCTCACCTTAAACCTAAAGTAGCCCCACCAGACAATGTCTTCTCTCCCCTTTCCCCCAGGTCTTTACTATCTTCCTATGTTCCTCCTGCCCCGCCTCCTCCCCCCCTTCGCTTGGCATCACACATAGCTAGGAAGGCAGTACGCCGTTCGATTCTGGGCTCTAAAATATCAATGCCATGCCACGAGTTTCGAAGCCTTGTTACTGAGCTTCAAGAGGTGGAAAGAGCTTTTTCAGATTTGGGCAAACAATTTATGGTGCACGAACATAACGTGACTGAGGAGGGCCTTGAAATCGTTGCGAAGTACTTGAATCTAAATCCTGCATATGTACATGCCATTTCGCAGTTACAAATGTAAGCTTCTCTCATTTTAAAATTCCTTTTGTATTGCATCTTGTAATTCTTACAAAGCGTCAATTTGTATTGCATGATTCTTACCGATCTATACGCAGGGTTGTATCATTGATGGAAGACATTGAATCAAGGGAGTTCCCACTAAGCAGAACGCGCACAGTTCGAAACACTTTACTGCCTTCTGACGACTGTACAAGAGACGCTGTGGAAGAACCCACCCAGAAAACAATTGATTCTGTCATTTCCCAAGATAATGAGCGACAAAGCGAGGAGAAACAGACAGTTAGTGAAGCAAGTTCCACGTCCGTAGACATCAAGGAGAGTGAAAAGCAAACTGAGGAGACAGCAGAACAAGAGATAATTGAGAATATCGAAGTCAGCCCTGCAGTAGAGGTTCAAGCAAGTGACTCTCAGAAAGATGATGAGGATATAAGTTTAGCTCAAAGCAACGAGGACAAGGAGAAGGAAGCAGAAGTTGATCACGTAGAGAAAAACAACAACCAAGCTGCTGAAGAAGGAACTGGTTATACCCAACCTTCACGTCGAGGACACATTATTAATGAAATAATTCAAACTGAAATCTCGTACATAAAATGTCTTCACATCCAAAAGCAGGTAGAGTCTTCAACTTTAACTTTTGGTTTTCTTTTTTGTGGTTCTTTCTTACTCAATTTTCAAATCAAAGTATTTCGAGGGTCCCATGAAAGAGGCAGTTGCTGCCAAAAGAATAAGAGGTGTGACTTTGAAAGATATACAAATGATCTTTGCGAACACCGTAAGTTGTACTATTACATTCATTTCAATGATATTGAACATCCTCCTCCTCCTCTCTCTCTCTCTGTGTGTGTGTGTGAGTGTGTGAGTGTGTGCTCTAATGAGATGGACAAAACTCTATACCAAGGCTTACCATACATCTCCGCACACTGATACACAGGGTGACCTATTGAAGGTGAATTCAATTTTTCTTGCTAACCTTAAGCGGGCTGGAAAAGCTGGCTATTCTGCCAACATTGGGAAAATATTTACTGATGTTGTAAGTGTCCCTTACTCTTTGTTTCAGCAGGAATTTAGCAAAACACGCTTACTCAACAGTAAAACAATATATATAATGTTTAGTCTAACCACACCAATTTACACAACACAGATTCCAGAGCTTAATGTGTACAGGCAGTATGTAATGAACTATCCATCTGCCCTAGATGTTATGAATCGAGCTATGCAGTTGCCTGATTTTGTTACACTATTAGAGGTTCAACTCCTATATGCACAGTCTTAACCTAATGCAATGTCATTAGAGCTATAATTCTCTGCTCTCTCTGTGCTCTCAATTTATTTGTTCTTTTTTTAATGTTAGGAGAGGCACCAAGCCATAGTGCATACTGGAGCCCACGGTAAAGATGACTTGCAATCGTTTCTTATACAGCCTATCCAGCGAATACCTCGATACCAGCTCTTGCTCATTGTACCTATTTCTCTCTATTAGCAATCTTTTATGAATGCGACAGAATGAAGATAACAAGTTATTAACTCTCACAAATATTGTTAGGATTTGATGAAGAATACTCCTGAGAGCCACAGCGACTATCAACCTCTAGTGGAAGCCCGCGAAAAGATACTCCATCTTGCAGACAGTCTCAATCAGGTATCTTTCAATGAACCCTTTCTTTAGTATTTGAATGGTCTCTGATTTCCTTGTTTCTTTAGGATTCTCGACTCATTGCTCAAACCAAAGAGCTTCTGGAGATTCAGCAAAGTATTACTGGAGATTTTGTTGTATGATCCCCATTACCTTATGCAGTATAACACCTTACCAACATCCACTATGGAAACTCAAAGAATATGTGCACTGGTGTTGTTACAGGATTTGGTGGAGGCTCACAGAGTGTTCGTTTGTGATGGAGATTTGAAAAAACTCTGGGGCCACAAACATGAAAAGGATTTTAGAAGTGCAGTAAGTAGTCTTTCTGTTCTGTTAAAGAATCATTACGTTGCAGTGTTAATGCTGATATTCTCAATTCTCTTTTTTGTTCTGGTAGGTTGATTTACATTTCTTCCTATTTAATGATTTTATCTTATATGCCACACGGATTGTTCCCAACAAGAAAAATCCAAGGTATGATTCATTCACTCTTTCAGAATCCTATTTTACGAACCAGATGTAACAACTATAGGAGTGGCAGGGGGAAGGAAGACATGGATCAACGTGCAAGTACAGGGGCAGCAGCCTCCAAAAGGACAACTTCTGGTCAATACATGTAATTGTTGTGATTGATCCCTTTCGTCCAGAGTACTCGTGTGAACTCACTTTATTTCAGGTATAAATATTTAGACGTGTTTTCTTGGGCACATAATGGAGACTTGCAGTGCACTGTCCAGGTGATAGATGTAGCTGATCATGGTATGTACTTCTAGTCCCCCTATAATAAGGAGCTTATTATCCAATAATAACCAAAATGATTTGCAACGTAACAGAGCAAGGCTGGTACAAGAATGCTTTCGCCCTGCAATACTCTGGCTTGAATGAAAACATGAAAACGGAGTACCTTGTGGGCGCTGAATCTCTAGAAGAGAAATTCAAATGGATGAAAGCAATACGGAGTCAGGTAACCCATGGGGTTCTTTTCTTTCTTTTCCTTTCTTTCAATGTCCTAAACAGTTTGATACAAATACAACAGATCTCCAATTCGGGCAGCCTGTTAAGTTCTATCCCAAGCTCGGCGTTGAACGACATATTTCGCCCTACCTTGTTCAAAGGATGGCTAAGGAAAAGGTAATCACCTGAACTTATGATTGACAATAGTGCTTATTCTTTTGGATTTGTTATGTACATATATTGATAGAGTATTCAATGTTCATACATTCAGAGGAGGAGGACATAGAAGTGAAGGATGGAAAATGCGTTTCTTCGTGCTGAAAGGCAAAACTCTTTTCTACTATACATCTGACGTATGCACCTCTGCCCCCCCCCCATAGAGCTCTGTCACTAATTGACTCCAATTCCTTCGTTCTTTGGTTTCTTTGTTAGAAAATGGAGGGAGTGCCTCATGGAAAGATCTATCTGCCTAACTTTTACTTGAAACGCGCCAAGTCAGAAAGAAAGCCATGTTGTTTATTACTACACTCTGTCACTGGTGGCAGAGACTTTACCCTTAGAGCGTACAATGAATCAGATTTCAAGAATTGGATCACTGCTTTGGGCTCTGTGGTACAGACAATGAGCGATGACCTGGCAAAGTACACCAGGTAAAGTGAGAGAAGAGAAACCTGTGGGATGTTTGACCAAAAGGAGTCTGTCTTCAGTGACAGGCCAACCAATGTTAATGTATTTTTGTTGTTGTTTACACATATTCACAATGTGTGCACTCTGTGTATTGATCCTGATTGAGTGGGAAAATTAAAATCTCTTTG
>CDFI01104133.1:0-11127 GCA_000826405.1 Acanthamoeba divionensis | reverse complement strand
TTCAACGGCCAAGAACGAAAACAAACAAGCAAAAACATAGTCCTGTGGAGTTGTCTTCTTTTTTCTCATAAACCATATCAAGACATGAGTGTTTCTACTGGGGTAATGAACATATCACCATAATATAGCGAGAAGCTTGGATTGCATCTAATTGGAATCTCTTCTCTCTTATGTTTCTCCACAGCTGACCAGGTCAGGATACTTGACCAAGTGTGGCGGCGGCGTGAAGAACTGGAAGAAGTAATATAATCCCCTCACAAATATAACAAGAGATGAAGGGAAGGGACAACGGGGGTGTATGGAAGGCCTGTGTGTCGATGATGTGGTAAATCGATCAATCTCTGAACTTCCAACTTCATCACAGGAGATATTTTGTGCTCAATGAGAAGACGCTGTTCTACTACAAATTGAAAGGGGATGCTGTACCCCTGGGCTACATCCCCCTCTCTGGTTACACAGTCGAAAGAGATGACAAGTCCAAACCCAAGAAGTTTTGTTTCCAACTTTCAAATCCAGAAAGGTGGAGCTAGCTTCTTTTCCAAGTGTTGTCTCCTTTAAATCTCATTTTTGGGCTTTTGCATGCAATATCACAGGAGAACCTACTGTATGTATGCCAGCACCGCAGAAGCGATGCAAGAATGGATTGATGCCATCCAAGTCGCCATTAGAGAAGCAAATACGCAAGGTAACATAGCCCCCCAAACCTCAACCATACCAAACGTCTCTGTATGTCTCTCTCTAAATTCAGTTCCAAATGGAACCAACAGAACTGACAAACCCGTCTAACTATGAGCCAAGAGAAAAGAATTTGAATGATGAAGTGGAAAGCGAGAGAGCCCTAATAGCATCAGGAGATGAGAAAGAGCCATCAGCTGATGCTGCATCGAGTGATGCTTCTCCAAGCTCAAGTATAACTCTTGTGGTCTCCGAAGCAGAAAAGAAAAGGAAGGAAGAGTTTGAGAAGAAAAAAGTGGAAATGAACAAGCGGCTTGCAGTGGTGAAAACTGAAACAGGAGCTCTTGGTGGGACGGCAGGCAAAAGGAGGATGACTGTCAGCAACCACCATGCCCTCAAATCAGGCTTCCTTGTAAAATGTGGTGGAATACACAAGAATTGGAAAAAGAGATGGTTTGTGCTAAAGCCAAATCTTTTGGTAAGCACAGAACCCATTAATTCATCTTGCTCTCTATTGTAAACTTACCAGTTTTCTTTGTTCCACTACATGGCCATGTTGGGGCACCAACGTAGTACTATTATCAAAAGAAAAATGTAAGTTTGATCCATCTTGTCATGATAGATTTGAAGAAAACAGTGCACATTTGCTCAATGTCTTTCTGCAGGACAAGTATCCTCGCGGCATCATCCCCTTAGACGATTGTTCAGTACAGATCTGCTCAGACACAGCTTTGCTGCAGAGGGAGTATTGCTTCAAAGTTCATCATCCTCTGAGAAGGTATCTCTCCTTCCTCTTCTCATCTTTCTGGGGCAGCAACATAGGGACCAGCTTTAGTTTATTAACAAGCATCACTGGCTGTCTTGGCTTCTCCAAAAGGGTCTACTATATGCAAGCCCAAGATCAGGAAGAGCTGAACTTTTGGGTTAATGCCATAGACAGTTCTATCAGGGCCACCCCTTTGGGTGTTTGTAAGTTTCTTCTGCATTACTGCACCTGTACCACAGAGTCGATGCTGATATATTTTTTTCGAATGGATCAGCTATTGTGGAAGGCCTGGTGATGTCGATGACACTGGCACAGGGCCTGAAGCCAGACAACACATTGCACAAGGTGATTGGTCTGGTTAACACGCTCAAGGGCATAGACAAGAGAGGCTTTCTCTCCTCCAAGGGCTCTGGCAAGAAATGGCAAAGGCGCTACTTTGCTCTCAAAGCCAACATCCTCTATGAATTTGAAGAAGAGACGGTAACTGCCCAGCTCTAACTCTTAAGCCTGATTGCTGGCTGAGTTTAACCTCCATTTTCTTTACCTGCAGGCTGAAGGGGTCAAGTCAGCGATAGACTTGAAAGGCTTCACTGTGAGGCCTCTCGAAGACGAGAAGCAACCGTTTGCCTTTTCGGTACGCCAGCCGTCAGGTGACGACGAGAAGGCCTTTGGCCACACGCTCTGTGGAGACTCACAGGAAGAGATGAACGCCTGGGTCGAGGCCCTACGCAAGGCCATTGCCAGTGAGCAAGAGGTCGAACTGGACTCCTTCGAAGAAGGCCTCGTTCAGCCACCAAACAACACCAACCCACCAGACATGTAACACTAACTACTACTACTACTACTCCTACTAGCATGACAGCTCTTGTGTCTGACTGAACATCAGCAATCGCATTCTCTTAAGTGTCTCTTTTCTCATATGGGATGGAGATAGAAAACAATCAATCTTTCCTCTCTTTTTTTTCCCCCAATGCAACCCACCATGCACATCATGTAACAGCAGTATTTGCTTTCTTTCTTGCTTTCTTTGCAATTGAATAATATGCATGCCTCAATCTTCCATTTATTTATTATTATTATATCAAAGAAGTTTGCCATCTTGGCTTGCTTTGTTGCTTTACTTGGCTTTTCCTTGAGCAGCAACGCCGGCAATGGCAGCCTGAAGGGTCGCCTCATCAGCCAGGTAGTAGTGCTTGATGGGCTTCAGGTCAGCATCGAGTTCGTAGACAAGAGGGATGCCAGTGGGAATGTTGAGTTCAGTGATTTCGGCCTCTGAGATGTTGTCGAGATACTTGACGAGGGCACGCAAGCTGTTGCCGTGGGCAGCGATCAGCACTTTCTTGCCGGACTTGACCACTGGCACTATGGTGTCATGCCAATAGGGCAAGAAACGAGCAACTGTGTCCTTGAGAGACTCAGTCTTGGGAATGTCCTCCTTCTTCATGTCTGCATATCTTATATCATGGCCTTAAGGTAAACAAACAAACGAATAAAGGTTTAGTTTTTCTATATTGATCTCTCTGCTCTCTGCTCTCTCTCTGCTCTCTCTGTGTGTTGTGTGTGTTGTGTGTGTTGTGTGTGTTGTGTGTGTTGTGTGTGTTGTGTGTGTTGTGTGTGTTGTGTGTGTTGTGTGTGTTGTGTGTGTGAGAGAGAGCAGAGAGAATGAAGTAGTTAATGACTAAAGCAAGTTACCAGGGTATCTCTCATCTGACTCGTCGAGGGGAGGAGGAGGAATATCGTAGGCCCTTCTCCAGATCTTGACCTGCTCTTCGCCATGCTTGGCAGCAGTTTCAGACTTGTTCAAACCTTGCAATGCACCATAGTGCCTCTCATTCAGACGCCATGATTTGTACTCAGGGATCCACTGCAATTGAGAGAGAAGTTAGAGTTTGGTTTCGGGGGGGGGGTCGAGAGTTTTTTGTGGGCGAACACATACCATCAGATTCAGATCTTCCAGTGCTATCCAACAAGTCTTGATTGCTCGCTGAAGAGTACTCGTGAACGCAACATCAAAAGTGAAACCACCCTCTTTGAGAGACTTTGGGCAATAATAGTGCAGTGAATTAATTAATTAAGATCCAATTAGATAATAAAATTCAGAGATATACCTTGGCTGCATCGTGAGCCTCTTGAACACCTTTGTCTGACAGAGGCACGTCGGTCCAACCAGTGAATCTGTTTTCTCTGTTCCATGTGCTTTCGCCATGACGCAGGAGCACGATTTTGTAGGCAGCCATTTCAGAAATACTGAATAGAAGATTGAAAAGAACAAGTGTCACAACAGGGGACTTTTGATTGAGCTCAATCAGTTGGGGAGGGGAACAGCAGTACCTTGACACTGAGAGAATTTAAGAATCTATATTACTATTAATAATAATGTGCACACTACCTTCAAAAAACCAACGAAAGGTGGACTCATTGTTGAGGCCTTCTAGGCTCCAATTAAGAGGGACGCAAGTGTGTCCAGCTAATTCCCAGCAAGTGGGCTTGTTGAATTTAGTACGTTATTTAGTTTCTGTTTATTTATTGGATAACTGTTTGAATAATTTGATCAAATTATTCGACTATCAGAAGGTGTCTACAACAGTCAAATTTGACTGCAGCTTGTCTCCAGTTTGTCAGTTAATATTTCTTGTTTGTGAGATTCAGTACCATTCGCCAAAAATTAAATTCCTCCTACTTTTCTATTCTTTACACCAATCATATGCAATCTCGAAAATAGTTGATGACCAATCATGAAGATATATTTAAATATTTACATGTACATTTGGATGAAAGGTTTAAGGACACTAAATTTGTTCAAAAAGTCATTCTCTTTCAACTATAACACAATTAAGCAGATAAGGGGTACCTTGGCTCCTCCCAAAGGATCGGCTTGCTTGTGGTTTGCATCATCATCATTGGATTGTTGTTACTGTTGAATTAAAGTGGTACGTGTATAGTGGATTGAAGGCTGGAAGAGCATTTCATCAGCTGGAATGGTGATACCCTCCTGTGAAAAAGAAAACAAAACAAGTGAGAGTCCGGCCATCACGATTATATCTCTTGTTGTGTGTGTGTGTGTGTGTGTGTGTGTGAACAGAGAGATGTAGAATAGAAACAGACCTCCATATCATTGGATGTATTCTGACGACGAAGATGACCAGAGACAGAGTTTGTTAAAACAAATCCAATTATCTAAAGAGAGAGAGCAGAGAGAGAGAGAGAGAGAGAGAGAGTTAATATTTGTTGGTATGTTATCTTGTTAGAGCAGAGGGACTCATACGCATAGAAGGACAGGTGCAAATATGAAGGGAGATGAATAGTAAGAGAAAGTCAATATATAGGGCCAGGGAATGGGCAGAACACTCTCTTGGCAGTTCCTATCATGCTCTTTGCAGTCTGAAAACCAAGCAATGTATCCAAGCCATATTGAGCCTGCCACCCACACTGCAAAAAGCCAAAGCAAAGGCTCTTTGTGGTTAGTATATGTGCTTTTATCAATCAGTTTAGTGTTCATAGATGTGTACAGAATAGAAGACAGATGGCTATAACAAGGCAAAAGGCTTTGAAGATGTTGAGCAATTTGGTGTTGCGCCTTTGAGCTCCAATAAAACCAGCCAAAAGAGCAAGCCTGATTTCACATATGTGAGAATGATGTAGATGGTGGTTGCACAATTAGAGTCTTTCAGTGTTGGGGATGACTCGGTTACCAGAAAACAAAGAGGATGGCACTCAAGATAAGGTATACTGGTACAGGAGAAACTGATGACTTCTTAGAAATGAAATAAATTGCAGGATATGCCAAACAGGAAAGAAGCTGTAAAGGGCATAAGTTGAGGTTAGCAAGAAACTCAGAAACTGGGGTGAAGAATGGGCCAATGTACAAAAGAGACTATGATGAACAGTTGCAGCGTGTTTGCTACTTTGGCAACAGGACCATCAGATCTTTTGGCTAAGAAACCCATTGCAGCAGAATCAGAGAAAAGATTAAAAAAAAAGTTGCTCGGCCAATTGTTGATTAATGTCGACAAGGCAGATCCAAACTTTGGCGAGTTGGTGTTGGGGGGGGGTGCAGTGAAACTCCTAACCCTGGGTCCTAATCAACAAACCCTAACCCTGGCTCTAACCCTTGGCCCTGACAATAACCAAGTCCCCCCTTGGCACATTTGATTTATTGCCAGCCATTTATTCAGTTCCGCATTTCAGTGCGTGTTGTGGGCAAAACAGTTGTTTCTTCATCGAGCTAAGAACAAATGTACTCTAAACTAAGCCGTATGGGCAAGCTTGGAGAAAAGTTGAAAAAGGACTTGTCCTCAATGATGCAGCTTTCTGGTAAAGAAACGCTGAGCAACGACTTTTTCAATCTCATCAAAGGCATTGGGGAGGCCAAATCAAAAATGGTACCTCCATGTTTCTTATTCCCCCCCCCCAATAAAACAATCAAAAATGGTGATGCATGGTGTAAAATGTCTCTTAACAGGAAGAGGACTTGCTAATGGAGAAAGAGATCAAGACACTGAGAACCCTCGTAACCCAACCTGACAGCACGGTTAGTACTAGAATCTCTCTAAATCAATATGTGCATTTTCTTTCTCGCCCCCGTTTTTCTAACAAGCATATATAATACAGAAATTCATGCGTGAGTATGTGATTCGTATGCTCTACTGCGAGATGTTGGGCCATGAGGCGTCGTTTGGCTATATACATGCCGTCAACATGACCCAAGAGGCCAAGTTGCTGGATAAGTGGGTTGGCTATATCGCTGCTGCGGCATTCTTGGATAGAGACCACGACTTCATTATCTTGCTTATTAGTTCCTTCAGAAGGGTAAGAGAGAGGCAGAGAGAGCAGACACTAGAGGACAAAATAGCTGACATGATCTTGTGCCCTCCTTAGGACTTGGCGAGCACAAACCAGCTGCATATTTGCTGTGCACTGACGGCTATAACACAACTCATAAGCGTTGAAACAATTCCCGCTGTACAGCCTCTTGTTGTGGACCTGTTAACCCATGAAAAGTACGTACTTTTCGTATGGCAACCAACAGACTGCTGCAAATTCGATATATATTATATTGATCACTCAGTGCCTGTCTAATGTTCTATTGTTTCAAATTCCTCCTCATGTTATATAGGGCGGTGGTGCGTAAGAAAGCGGTTATGGCGCTGCATCGCTTTTTCCTGCTTTCGCCCAACAGCATGGATCACCTTCAAGATAAAATCAGGCGCGTCCTGTGCGATGCCGACCCCTCCGTTATGAATGCTGCTCTTCATCTTCTCTATGGACTAGCACAGGTAAAAGCCCTCTTCTCTTCTAATTCTCTATCATGCTTGGCTTCTTGTGCAGAACAATTATGATGAACACTCAAATTATCTGCAGAGTGATCCAAAACAATGGAGAGATTTGGTGCCCGCACTAGTGAGCATCCTCAAACAAGTCGTACAAAACAGACTACCGCGGCACTATGATTATCATCACATTCCTGCCCCATGGATTCAGATCAAACTGCTTCAAGTTCTTGGAGTTCTTGGTCGCAACGATAAAAGGTTTCAAAATATTTTGCTTCTTCTTATTTTTTTCATCAAAACCGTTATTTACGGAAGCTTTTGTTTGTTCATAGAGCAAGCGAGGCTATGTATGATGCCCTTTCTGACGTTATGAAAACCTCAGCAACCAACAACGCTACTTATGGTATAGAACAATGTTCTTGAGCAGTTACAAATTGACTATATCTTATTATTTTTTCTTTCAGCCATTTTGTATGAGTCTGTCAGAACCATTACCTCAATTTTCCCCAAGCCCAGCCTTTTGGACACTGCTGCCGCTGCTATTACGCAGCTTATCGCAAGCAAAAGGTTTGTTTTGTTATGACTGACGCCAAAAACTGTTGCTGATCGTCTTTCTTTCATGAATATAGCAACAATCTTAAGTACATTGGGATTGACAGTCTGTGCGTGATAATCCAAATTGACACGAGGCATGTGCAGCAACACCAGCAAACAGTTATTGAGTGCCTTCAGTCTTCTGATGATACACTCAAACGAAAGGTCTATACACTTATACCTGAAAACATTACAAGAGCTTTTTTCTTGCTGAGAACAGTTGAACAGCTGTTGTACTAACCAAGGTACCATAATAATTTTACAGACGTTGGATTTGCTGTACAGAATGACGAATCCTATGAATGTTGAAGTGATCTGTAAGAAGCTGATAGACCATTTGGAATCTACTTCTGATGTTTACCTCAGAACTGAGTTGGTCTCACGAATTACGGAGCTTGCTGAAAGGTGGAATTGCATCTTGTGATATAATCACAACAGAAACAACGTTGTTGATTTTAACAATGAAATTTGTTTTGCTCGTTAATCTTAGGTATTCACCCAACAACGAATGGTTCATCGAAACGATGATCAAAGTCTTTTTCCTCGGTGGAGATCTTGTTAAACCAGAGATTGTGCACAATCTTATGCAGCTCATTGCTGAAGGTATGTTAGTCATAGTGTCATTTAGCTCATATATTACAACACTTATTTAATAGTTTTGTCTACCCATTACTTAAACAGGTGCTGATGACGAAGAAGGAGATGAGGAATTGCGTGTACGTGCAGTTAAAGCACTTATCGATATGCTCGTGAGAAATGTTGTAATGCCAGATATTTTGGTACTTTTCTTTCCAAGAGAACAAAAAATAATGTTCAGGTCTTCATCATATTACTGGTAGATGTTAATGACTACTGATCCTATAGGTTCACTTAGCCGTTTGGGTGCTATCTGAATATGGCCATCTCTCACCTTCACGCTCACTTTCCCAAATTATCAACATTCTTTGTAATCTCATGGAGCAGCAGCATCAAGGTACCAACGGCCGATTTACAAATCAAAATCTTTCAATTCAAAGATCACATTCTATTCTTCACCAGATGGGCAGACACGGGGCTGGATACTAACAGCGTTGATGAAGTTGGTAGCGCGGCTGGGCAAATGTCCCCCTCTAGTAGAGGACATTGTTGCCAAATACAAGCGGTCTCACCAAGTTGATCTACAGCAGGTTCGTCTTCTTCTGTTTTGCAAAGGCTTGTAAGCTATGCTGAAGCACTTATTTATCCATCATATACAGCGAGCATACGAATTCGAGGCTTTAATACAGACTCCTGAACTAGCCAGAGAGGTGCTACCCGTAGACGCAAGTTGCGAGGATATCTTAGTGGACGAAGGTCTTTCCTTCCTTGACGACTTTGTGCGACAAGCCCTTTCGAAGGTAAAGACAGATATTTGCCAATAGTATCCTAATCCTTTTGCTAAACCTTTCATTTACAGGGAGCTAAACCTTATCTTCCTCCTTCTGATCGGTTGGCTTTTCCTTCTGTTCTTTCTGTTGGTAAGCGAAGTCAAAGTTGATTGCGCTCCCTCTACACGGTTAATGACAAATGGTATTCAGCTGAACATTTTTTTTCTTCTCACAGCTGCCACTGATGGTGTGAGGAAGCCCAAAAGCCAGCTCAAGTATGAGCAGTATCCTGAAGCTAAGAAGCCTCTCTTCACAAAGCCTCACGTTCCTTCTTCAATCGCTGAGCCTTCTGATCCAAGCCCCCAACTCTCAACTGAAGATCCTTCTAGAACCTCAATTTCATCGTTCAAGTATGCTCCTTTGTCTTTGAATGAACAGAGGTCAAAGGGGGAAAACAAGGCGATAACGCCAAAGCTAATAATTCCATATCCCCTTTTTTGCTACCAGGATCGGTGGTGACAAATTTGGAAAAGGGGGGAACCGCAAATGGACACCTGCAGGTTATGTGGGTGATCAACACGTCACCATATCCTCACCGACAAGGTTTGTCAACTGTTTTCATGGAGCTCAGTGACTAAGTTTGTTAACGTTTCTGTATCACTTTATTCAGGGCATCCTATTCTTCTCCGGAACTGTCGTTGTCCTCTGATGAAAAGGCTCTCTTTGAAAGACCGACATCAGAAACATACAAGTAACTTCCTTCTTCTTTGTCATACATCCATGAGGTACTATGATATACAGCCACTTATTTTGAGCTCTTTTGTTTGTTTTGATGAACGAACAGACCAAGCTACAGTGAGCCAAAAAGCGAACCTAGGGCGGAAGAGCCTAAGGTCACTGGTCCACTAAGCGGCCTGTTCAAAGGCATCGCTTCAAATGACCCTTATTCTTCCTCGCGTACTTCTGCAAAGGGAAAGAGAGAAAGGCGACAAATGACTTCCCAACAACCAAAGGTACTCTCAGTGCTCTTCGACACTTAAATTGTACAAATTGCAGCATTTGACAATGGAATCAACAACACTTTTAAGGATTCATCTAGTTCGGAAAAGAGAAGTCTTTCTTCGGTAGATGGTGATACTGCACAACCTTCGTCGAACCATTTGCCTTCCTTTAACTCTTTTAATGCTTCTACGAACTCTGCCCTTTTGCTCGATTTAGGTTTACTATCCCCTTGAATGCTCTCTGTTAGCTTCATCATGAATCTTCTAATCCCTTCACCAACATAGCAGATGATATTCCTAGCGTGAACGCTTCGTCCAACTATAATAATTCATACGGCTCTCCAGCTCTCAGCGCCCCTCCAGTGACTGGTCTTTTTTCCACATTACCAATCTTGCCAGCTACTTCTTTGCTTATTTTAGCTTAGCTATACTTGAGCTCATCTTCTTTCATTTTATTCAGCACCAAGGATGAGTCTGTTGGATGACATTTTATCTTTGGGAGACCTGTCTCTTTCCCAAGAAGGAAAACCTCCAGGTGCAGTGTTGATCCCACCTTGTTTCAACCAAACTGAAGTTGAGTTGTTATTTTACGTCTTATGCTTCTTTTAAAAACAAAAACAGCACCTTCTTCCTTCAACTTTGTTCAAAACTCAGAACCTGTCACGGTATGTGTACCTTCGCCTTTCCAATAACGTAAGCAAGCAGCAGCAGTGACACTGACTTCCTCATCACGTATCCCAAAAAAACAAAAGCGTGGTTTGGGCGACTTTGAAGTATTGCAATTTACCAAAATGGTGGCGGCACAGCGCCACAATGGGAACCTTGACTTTAGCAACTTCAACTTCCTTCCTCTTCACAAAGAGATGGGTACCTTTTCTCATTTTTTGTTGTTTAGCCCATATAAAAATATTTATCTACTGTTCATCTCATTTGTACATTGCCTAAATTATTATTTAAAATAACATGTTTAGTCTCCTGCAAACGCTATCCTTCTGTCAACAAGGTTTTGATTGAAGACTCGGTGATCAATGTCTCCTACTATTTCGCATATAAGGTATGACTCTCTTATTAATAATAATATCTTTTAAAAAGACATTCTCACACGAGCCTAATGATAATTATCATATCACTCTGTTAGGACAATGAAACAGCTCTGGTTCTATTCCTGAGCAATCTGACTGATAGTACTTTGAGTAATGTTACTGCCACTGTCGAATATCCTGACAATCTTAAGGTAAGACATTTATGGCCCTTTGTAGGAAGATAACATCCTTTTTTTTTTGACATCTGTATCATTCCTTCTCGTAGGCCAAGTTTGTAGGAATTGAAGGGGTGGACGTGAAGGAGGAGGAGCCTTTAGGCAAAGGAACCTTCCAATTCGGAAGGCTTAACAGTCAGTCTGTGGTGGCACACTGTGTTCTGTTCTCATTTGCAAGGCTAAGCTTCAATATGAACATCAAAGGCCTTTTATCTTA
>CDFI01104122.1:0-10816 GCA_000826405.1 Acanthamoeba divionensis | reverse complement strand
GCAGCATGTTGGTGTTTTTTTCGTTACTGATTTGCTGTGGGACGTTTTGGCATGGTATATCAGATGGCACAGATCTGTGGGGTAAGCCTGGAGAGGGCTATGAACCGCAGCAGGTTAATGACAAAATGATTGAAGTGATTGCTCACAAGGGTTCCATACACCTGGTGCAGATCAAAGCAGGTATAATATATATATGTAGATGATCACCTTAAAGAACCACCTTCTTTGCTGAGTGTCGTTCGGCACCTCACATGCTTACGGATAAAGTATGTTACAAACTTTTCTCATTACTATTCTTATGTGGCAGGCGTGTCAAAGGCGTTTCAGCTTGGGCAGGGGCGCCGCATCAAATTGCAAACCAAGGTCAGCACCCCCCCCCCTCTTTGCTCTAACTTCTCTTCACCTCCTGCAAAGCGTGGACGAAGCAAGCATAAATTAACCCAAGCCACCACCCCCCCCCTCTGCAACACACACTGCACACACACAGGGTATCTTGCCTATGCAGATGGACGGAGAGCCGTGGCTTCAAGGTCCCGCACTCATCCAGGTCGAACACCTCAATCAAATCCAGATGGTGGTTCCTAAGAGCCGAAAAAACAAGATCGCGACCGCAACAACATGAACCTCATGCAGTCACTTTTGTGGCCCACTCCGACACGATCGTCCACTTTCTGCCCCCCCCCCATCATCTCACCTCACCTCAAAAATCATAATATCACATATTGCTTCCAGCTTCTTCTTCTTCTTATCTCCCCCTCCCCCCAATGGCTGTTACACAGTGGGCCATCACCTGCGCGAGCGCGCATACACAACACACTATTTGCAACCCCCAACAACCTTATGTGTGTGCGGTTGTGCTGTGTTCTATTCTGTTTGTATTTATTTATTATTATTATTACCAATAACAATTATTATAATATTATGGGCAAAACTTTGTTTGGTTGTGGTGGGGGAATGAAGAGACACACACACACACAAGAAAAGAGGTATTAAAGAAGTGCAGGTCACATTTCCTGAAATGACCAAACTGAACACACAAACATGCAGCGGTGCTGTTCCCAATGGCTGTAATCTGCTCTTTGTGTGGAGTGTGGGGAGGGAATTGTAATTGTTTATTATTGGCAGCAGCTACTTGGGGGATTTGTTAGATCTGTTGGTGAGGTAGCAATAGCAGCAGTAGCAAAGAAGGCCCACTCCAAGGAGGCCTACTCCTGCTGCACCCACAACCATTGGCGTCAGCTGAAGCCTACCCCAAAGACCACCACCACGCCCTGAAGCTGCTTTTCTTGGTCCTCCAGCCCTGGGTACACATAACACACACACACACACACGTTGGGTGTGGTGGAATAGTTGTGGTGGGAGGGATAGGCACACGTACGTATACGACGCTAGCAAGCTGTACAGAGAGGTGTAGTCTCGGAGACCGGTTGTGAGAGGTCCAGCAATGCCACGGCTTCGCAACTCTTTGCTGACTTGTTGTTGCTCGTTGCGCTGTATGTGTGGTGTGTGAATAAATGAGGCTAGCACCATCATGGTGTGGTTTGTACTAAAATGTAAGAGGACAGGTAAGATTAATCACCGTAGAGGCTAGATCAGCTTTGGTGGCTATAGCAAGGATGGGAGGTGGATATGCTAGAGAGGCTAATTGCGGTTGCAGGTGGCTATCATAAGCATGAAGTACACGCTTCAGCGAGCTACCATCGTCGTAGGCTTCATAAGTGGCTATTATCAGAGCCACGTCACGTAGGTGTTCTCTCACTTCAATCTTGAGCTCTTCTTCGGGCGATTCATGCATCTGCATAGGAAAAATAAACACGAAATAAACTCCTGTTCTGAGGCACAAACGGGAACGACTGAAGTGGCGACTTACAATGAGATATTGGGGAATAGACGGAACGGGGAGCTTCTGACCAGGCGCGGGAGGAGAGGGAAGTTCATTGACCACATAGCGAGGAGAAGTAGTAGGTCGGTACTTTGTTGCAGCATGGTGGGGCCGGCTAACAAAGCCTTCTAAAAAGGCTGACTGCTCCATCCACATAAGCCACATTTAGTTGTTGTGTGGGCAAGAAATCGAATGATTCTTGGGAAAGGAAGGGACCAACCTTGCCAGAGTTAGGAGGTCCAATAACGAGACATTCAATGGTGTTGGCCAAATGACGAGGTTTAAATGAGATAGCCTTGAGAGAAGGTGCCTCAAAACCAAGATAAGCCAAGTAGCTTAGTGTGGTATTGTAATCTTTCAATGTTGTAGCACTGTTATTAAAAAAATTAATACTTTTAATTGATATCAAGAAACATTAATAAATGAGCATGCTGTCTTGTACCTCCATTGAGAAATCCAACCTGGGAGAGTGACAAAGCCCTTTGCATTTGTCACTGTAGTCTCAGGAAAATGGCTGAAGTGCAGGTATTAGCATAAGATTATGGAAAGGATGCAGATCAATAAAGACACGTACTCTTGAAGCCAAGACGAAGGAATGCCAGGTGCAGTAGCAAATGCCTCATGAAGCTCTGAATCGTTGAGAGCACCGTCGCGATCACGGTCGCAGCGCTCAAACAAGTCCTGTAGAAATGCCCTCCCTTCTACTGTTAACTCTCCTACTTCTCCCTCTTGTATCACTATCCTGCACACATAAAAGCTTGTTTAGCTCCTGGGTTTGATTGATGCAAGGCATCGAATAATACACGAAATATGGCAGAGATAATGTCAAGTACGTACGAGGGATTTAAGAAGTAAGATGGCAAGTTAAGGGAATCATCATAGTGGAAGTGTCGGAGCACAGTCCAAGTGGTCTCCAGACGACCCTTGAGCACAAACAAATGGTGTAGATAGAGGAAGCCTATTACGCTGAGGCCTCGATCCGTAACTCCTCCTTCCACTCCTGCCCTCACAACCTCTTTCACTCCGGCCAATTCTTCTGATTCAAGAGAAGCTCCAAAACAACGTGCCTGTATACCCATGATAAAACGAAAACCCTTAGTTTATTTTCAATAATGGCCTTAGATGGTATCACGTGCCTGAAATTGGTTGAGTTCAGTATCACTAAGGAAGCCATCTCTGTCCCTATCACACAGTTTAAATATACGCTTCAGTGCAGTCACACATTCTTCTCTCATACACTGTAATTGAGAACCCATTAAAAGAAGCAAATAAGATAGAAAACAATTTGTGTAAGTGCTTAAAAGATGAGTGTATCGAACTGAACCTTGTTTACAGAATCATAGAGAACAGCTGTTGGGTATAGGACGGCCTTTTGAGCAAAATAAAATACTTCGTGTACATTTAGGAAAAGCCTAGCAGAACACTCAACACATGTCTCCACTTCCTGCAGCATGACGGTTCAATTAGTAACAGACTGCAAGATAGGCACCAAATTGAACAGGTATCATGAAATCACCTTGTATTGTTCCATGATGGGCGCAGTTTGATCATCAAGCAGTTGGTTAGTCACATCTTCACCTCGCAAATCTATTTTGTTGCCCACAAGAATCACTGGCACCTGTAAATTGAGCAGCTGAGTAATTAGCATAATGTTTCTATGCATTTGTTTGATTCTAAGCAAGAAGGGTGTAGAGCAGAGATAGTGAGTCTAGAATGAAGAAGGAATAGAAGATCGCCAGAGAATTATGACTGGATTTTGCATGTGCTGCAAGGAGTGGGTTGGGGAGCAGAGAAATGGAACGGGAGGAGGTTGCCTGGGGTTTGGAAGATTTGGAAAGAGTTTGGCGAACATAATTGAGCCAACATTTGACACGATCAAAGGGTTGTGAGATGCTCACGTCGTAGCATATGCACACAACATCCGCGTTCTTTATTTGATCTTCCATTGCAGATTCACACCGCACTGCACAATCACATAGGGAGTGTGAATGGGCTGTGCTGCGATAAACTGAACAAAACAGGGGGAGGCATTACTGGAAGTATCAACGATGTGGGTTGCTACTTTGTCATTCGAAACGCTGGGAGGGATTGTTACTTCTGGCACCATTGGAGGCACCTATTTAGCTGTTTGAATGAGAACAAATTGTATTGAGGTAAACAAAAAGATTGTTAGTTTGATTAATTGAGCACCTGTTCCTGAAATGTATCTGAGAGAAGAGTCGTAATCAGTGAAGTCTTGCCAGAGTTTTCTATTTTGTATTTAAAAAGAGCAAATGCTTAGCCTATTATTATCAAAAACATGAAAGCGTGCAAATTCCATGAATGAGAATTAAAGGCGTACCATCGCCCACCAGGACGATCCTTACTTCGCTTTTCATGTCGAAACAAATCTTCTGTGATGCACCGCCACACACTGGGTCACACTTGTCGATAACGTCGCCCGCCCCCCAAGTTCCCGCCAAAAAGCTTGTAAGCAATTCCAAGAACAGATACCCCCCCCCCAAGGTATGCTTCTCAGGATATTAAGTGTGAAGGTGTTTAGAAGCAAACTAACTAACCTAAATCATAAAGGACAGAAGAACCTGTGCTCTGTTTCGTTGGGTCATTTGACAAGGACGAGTTCCATCATAGGCCTGGCTTCTAATGGCTGCCCCCAACAAAAAAACTTTTTTCTTCTTTTTATGGTGGCCAGACACATATGTTTATTCAAGTGTTTGGTATCTGTCTTAGCAAAGCCTCAATCACCCATCATCATCAATTTGAGTTCAAATTAAAAATGTCTTGCCATTTTGCACAGTAAAAACTGTCCCAAGAGGAAGTTGTACTCAATGCGAGGTCCAGAACCATTATATTGTTGCCAGGTGTGCCTGCACGATATTCTGGCCAGAGTGCCATGAACTGCAGTGGAGAACAAAATGGAAATATTCCAGGAGGGAACAACATTAGCCAACAACCAATAGATATGCATTTTAACATTAATCAAACCTTCTGATGGCCTCTTGTTGGAGTGTTGGGATTGGCAAAAGAAGCAAAGTTTGTCCAGTAGGTAATCATGGTGTTGGAAAGCTCCATCTCCAGAGGCAAAAGTTGTGCCCCAAAGGTCCCCTTGAAAATGTATGGCACCTCTGCTGCATGTGTAGCATTAAGAAAGGCAAACGCCCAGTTCTGCGTGCTGTGTGTGAACAGATAGCGAAATGCTGGCGCGGCACTGTATTTCATGATCGAATGTGCAAGTAGTCTAGTAGTAGTAGGCAAAAGAATAGTATTAAGTGAAATGATGAAGATGAAGAAGAAGAAGGCCAAGCAAGCAAGCAAATACCTGGTACCACAGGAAATAAGGCAATCACCAATGATCTGACTTGCAGCCTTCCAATAGCCATCAGTGGCGATTAGGTCCTGATACCACATTAGCACTTTCGATATCAACGGAGGATCCACCAAGACAAACTGAAGAACGTCCATGAACTCTTCTTTAGAGAGTTGCTGTTTGCCTCCAGAATAGAGATAAGCAAACAAGTTGCCTTCTACTTGATTGCTTCCAAGGAGAATGGGGACGTGTCTGTTGAACTTGCCATCCCGCACCAAGTTGGTGGGAATATCTACCAATTGGGCATCAACACAGGGAATAGCTCTCGAGAATTGGGGAAGGTCTAGGATCTTATCTGCAGGAACCTGACGCAGACATGCAAGTTGTTCCGCTCCATCAGTTGGACATTGGAAATTGGCGACACTCGTTTGGCCAAATCGAACTGCTTCTGCTGTTGGGAAGAAACCAGTCCAGGGACCTGCAAACAAAAAATGATTTTTAGCTTCACGCAAAAGGAAATGACAACAAAGAAATACCTACCAGGGCTCTCCAGGAGCGCACGGCTGTAAAATGGCCAGCTATCATTCATGCACAGATGTGTCATTACGCTTGACCCACCCGCTGATTCACCAAAGATCATCACACTTGCAGGATCACCTCCGAAATTGGCGATGTTCCTGTGCACCCATTCAAGTGCAAACTGTTGGTCGAGGAGCCCAAAATTGAGCCTGCCGTTGCCTTCCTTGAGAAGAGATTCGAGCGCGAAGAACCCCAACAAGCCAACTCGGTAGTTGATCGACACAAGTATGAGCCCGCTTGTTTCTGCCAAGCGGTTGCCTCCATAAAAAGATGAAGAACCAGAGATGTAACCTCCTCCCTAGCAAAGATGAACTCATAAGCTCACAACCAACAACCAACAAGACGAAGGGACATGGTACGTAGATCCAGAACATGACGGGAAGTTTGGAATTGGCTGTTGCGTTGGCCGGTGTGAACACGTTGAGGTACCTGCCAACAACAACAACAAAACAAACACCAACCAAATTAGTGGAAAAGAGGGAGAGCAAGAGCAAGAGCAGGTACTACAGTACAAGCAATCCTCGCTGGTTTGGTACATTTGGCCCCCTTGGATGCACGCCAGCCCGTAGGAAGTGGCATTGAAAGATTTCCACTTGGTGGGGGCTTGCGGAGCCTTTAAAAGCAGCGCCAGAACCAGGGGAAACAAAGCATTAAGGTTTGAAAATTTGGTGTGCGTGGACTCGTGGGGTCACCTTCCATCGCAAAGAGCCAAGTGGTGGAGCGGCAAAGGGGATGCCAAGGAAGGCAGCCCCGCTCTCAGATTTCTGGCCAGTGACCGGCCCATACTCAGTCTCTACGGTCACCGCCTCCTGCCCGTTGCTGCCACACCAAACAATCCAGAAAAAATATCAAAAGCCTGTTGTGGTGGTACACAAAGGGGAACGAACTTCAGGGGCAAGCAGGCCAGGAGCCCAAAGAACAAAGCAAGAAGGTGGGCCTGCCCCACCAAACGAAATCTGTTCCCTCTGCTCATTGCAACGCCAGCTAAGACTCTAGGAATGTACACTAGTTACCTTTAGAAAGCTGAAACGGAGCACAAGACCCAAGATAAATGTAAGCTCATTGAGGGGGAAGTGCAGAAGAGGCCCCCAAGAGAATTACATGGTGATGATGAGAACGCTTGCAGTTCGACAAGGTTGGTTGCGCAATTTCTGTTGAACTCCCTCATCTTCCCTCAAGACCCCATCCCACACTCCGACAAACGTTGGTCCAATTTGTGAAAGAGGACCTCCTTCTTCTTTTTGAACCGCCCTTGTAGCTCAGCTGGTAGAGCGTTAGACTGAAGATCTAAAGGTCGCTGGTTCAAACCCGGCCAAGGGCAATTCCTTTTTATTTTGGGTCATAACGTGTGCAGATCCTTAATTATTGTTGTTGTTGTTGTTGCCCTTCTGCTTCTTCTTCTTCTTCTTCTCCACTACCACCACCGTCCTCGTCTCTTCTTTTCACCCTGGATATTTTGTCTCTGACTGACTGCTTAGCTTCTTGTCTCAACAAGTATGCTCGCACTCGGGTGCACAACTGGTGGGCGTGTTGTGTGCCCAGATGCTCCACACCAGTGATCTGTGGCTTGCCTGTTGTGGTTGTTGTTACAACATCAGTGTGTGTGTGTAGTGTGTCGCCTATTCCCTCTCCAAGAAGAAGGAACACAGGGTGCTAAGGTGGTTGATGTTTGGGGGGGGGTGATATCATGCCTTGTTCATCGCCACCGAAGGTGATGTCCATGATTGCCTCGAAGTTGAACAGAGTCATTTCCATCTGACGCATGATCTCGCGGTTGCGGTCGATGCCTGGCTTGCCCTTTGTCAGATTGGCGTTGAATTCGGCACAGGAGATCCCCAAGAGAGAGGTCATCACCTATTATTAATTATTTTTATCAACCGACACAATAGTTGGAGTACTAGTATGAATGATATATTAACAGTATTTGGAGATCACATGCCTGGTCAGACATCGTGGCCACAATCATAGCACTGCCGTCATCAATCTTGATGTCCAGTGAGTATTTACCTGTGCACAGTGGGATAATTATTAAAAACAATGAAACACTCTTTTTAAAATAAAATAAAAAAAACACACACGTGGTGCATATTAAGAAGCAGTGATGAATTTTCAATTTGAAATTACGTACCAGCTTTATAGTTGAATGACCCCTTCACGACTTCCATGCACACGCCCTTGATCTTTACAGAGCGGGCGGGTGAGTCATATGAAGAGCTGTTTTCGAGCTCCAGCGAGAGATACGTGAACGGTACTTGGTCATCATGAGTTTCTGATTCTTCTTCGGGTAAAAAGCCCAGAGAAAAGTGATCTTCCGCGTCGAGGTCTTCGTGAAGCTTCTCATAGATGTGACATCAGTTGAAAGTTAGTCAGCTGATATCTCTTCTGAAAGAATGGAATGATAGATATGATAGATAAACCATCATGATGGGAAGGTGAGTTCAAGATAACCTGTATGGAAGATTGTGGTTGCAAAGAAGAAAACTCATCATCTAAGAGAGATATGGTTGTATGGGTGTTTGTTGGCGTGGGCTTCTTCGAGAGAGATAATGACAAAACTCGTTTCTTAGCAGGTGGTTCGTTTTCAAACTGGTCCTTGGCCAACAACAACAATGATGATGATGGGGATGATGCTGTTCTATTCTGACCTAATAAAGATGTAACAGCCGTTTGTTCTGTTGCAAAGGAGGACGATACAGGGTATGATTTCATTACAGGCGAAGCTTGAAGCAGGTGATCGTCAGGATCAGTCTCTACTTCTTGTGTTTCAGTCAAGGTTCGACTAGATATAAGAGATGGTGGCGATGGCTTCGAAGAAAGCCGGGCAGGGGGCCATGATGGATTACTCTTTGCTTCAAAAAAGGTTGGTTGTTTTGTTGAATTGTTTACAGTTTGTGGTGAGTGGTTACTTCGTTTCGTTGCAAGAGGTTTGTTGGCCACCACAGCTTCATCTTCTCCACCATCGTGCTGAGATCGTTTCCTCTTCTTCTTTTCCTGGGCTTCTTTGTGTGCATTGACTAACTGTGAGACGCAGCCACCAAGCAATTTCACGTTCTGTGGCTGCAGCAGGAGAAGACCCCTCCTCACAAGAGGATCCCTCACCAGAATCTTCGCTCCAGGCTGTACCTCATCTGTGATCTCGTTCAGCGGACGATACTCCAATGCTACTGCTTTGTGTCGGCCATCTGTCAAGCTCAACTTCAATGTTCTCATCCTACCAACGGTCCTTGTTTGAGGACCACTTCCACTGCCCCTACGATTGTTGAGTGCGCTTTTTGAACTAACCTGATCTTTCCTCTTCTTTGGTTTGTCAGTAAGTATGTCGTCACCATCATCCTCTGGGTTGTCTTCCTCATCTTTTGGCGGATTTTCGATAGAGGAAGCAATGTTCGTAAACTCATCTATTTGAAATAGAAACGTGCCCTGAAAATGTGTAAAATCTCAGTCGTTTGTTCATAAAAAAATGGTTGCAAGTAATTCAGAACCAACCTGCAAGATTTGCTTGTGCATTTCGCCAACATTTGGAGGTACGCTGCCACCCCCTAATTGAGCGAGATGGATTGTAAGCAGGTAATCGTACACAAGATCGCAGGCCTTGCCCACAGGCATTCCTTCCCCCAGTGGGGGTATTCTTTCCAAGCATTTGTGAATCAACTCAATGGGCAGATTAATGTCTTTATTAGACAATAGATGGGCATGAATCCGAGCGGCCAGAGAGGAGAAGCGTTCATTCATAGGAGGATGTTGGTAAGCGGGTTTCAAAGAAAATTTTCAACAGGTTGCACTTTTGTATTTTTATTTTATTCGAAGAAGAGATATGGCGCAAATTGTTGATGCTCATTCATCAACCACAATTGTCGCCCATACTGAGCGATTTGTGAAAGATACCCTTAAAAATATAGACGCTTCACATGATTGGCATCACATCGAGCGCGTGCGCACGCTGGCACGAACAATTGTGCGTATTAATCTATGCATACCTTCATTCCAAAAGGAAATTTCCTTTGTCTAATTCACTTGTTGGGAAGGCCAAAGAGGAGCGAGCATGCACTGCGATTCATATTGATGGTGAAATTGTGGAGCTTGCGGCGCTGCTACATGATGTGGGGGACTGGAAATATGCTTCTAAAGATGATTCCTCGACTTCAGCAGATGCAACTATTCAGGTACGGATTTTTGTATCTCAGACATCTTTGTTGGAGATTAGATCTGAATGCCTTAATTTGTCAGTCTTTTTTGGAGGAACATCGTTATCCAGCCGATAAAATCCACACTGTCTTGAGGTAAATAGTTAGTTGCTTGTCCATATCAGAAGGGTCATAACTTTAAGCACTCTGTCCATGGTGTAAGGGTGATACATGGCGTGAGCTTCAAGAATGAGTTAGGTCTCTCAGGAGATGAAACCAAGGTCTCTCTTCTGCTTTCTCTTTCATCATCATCACCACCACTCTCATCACACGCACACAACAGGCGCAGCTCTTTCCCGAATTAGCCATCGTACAAGATGCTGGTAGAACGAAACAACAATCTCTTTCTTTTTCATCTTAGCTTTGTGTTTTTATTACATGCTAATATGAACATGCAGACAGGCTTGATGCCATAGGGGCAATTGGCATCGCTCGCACATTTACCTATGGAGGGGCCAAAGGCGCGCCATTCTATGACCCGGCCATTCCACCACGCCAACAAATCTCACAACAGGCGTACGTGCACCCCGAGTGAAAAAAGTGTGCTCTATCTCTTGTCTCTACTTTAGTATATTAATGTGAGGTGTGTTGATGTGCTTAATAGATACACTGGAGCACGTGGTACCACGATTAAGTATTTATATTCGCACCAACAATTAAACTATACTTACACATGTGATCTGTGAACACAGTTTGGATAACTTCTTCTTCTTCTTCTTCTTCTTTTGTTTCCCTTCCTGCCTCCACCAAAACACAGCCATTTCTATGAAAAACTACTCAAACTCAAAGACCTCATGAAAACGGAGACAGGAAAGAGGATGGCAGCCAAAAGGTATGATAATGGCCTTGCCAAATATGAGGCCT
>CDFI01104083.1:0-23525 GCA_000826405.1 Acanthamoeba divionensis | reverse complement strand
GTGTGTGTGTGTGTGTGTGTGTGTGTGTGTGTGTGTGTGTGTGTGTGTTGCGATATTGTGTGAGGAAAATATTTCTCTCTCTTTTTTCTGCTTCTGCTGTTTATGTGGGGCTGTTAACTGGTTGTACCTTATCCTTGTGCTCCATGGTTACAACAACCCTGGACCCAGAACATGTCAGGTCCATTGCGCCACCTGGCCCCTTGACCATCTTGCCCTAAAAAGTGTCGAAGTGGTTATAACTCTGAAGGATGAATTCATTGAGCAGAGAAGAGCAGAGCAGCGATACTTACAGGAATAACCCAGTTGGCGAGGTCGCCGTTGGCAGATACTTGCATACCACCCAGAATGGTTAGGTCCACATGCGCTCTTTTATCGCCACCAGGAGCAAGTGAATGATAATTATAGGAAATGGAGAAGCTCTAGGTTGGAAACTGTCTGTCAATAATTGATAAGGAGAGAAAAGAAATCACCCTCTTATCATAGCAAATGAATCGGCGCTGGAGAAAATGGAAGAGCCTGGCAGAGTCGTCACTGTCTCTTTACCAGCATTGATGAGGTCAGGATCCTGATTACCAGGCTTAGGGAAGGGACCCTACGAGCGAGCAAGAAAAGCTTACTTAAGCTTTGTTATTTCTGACAGGAGATGTTTGAAAGCTACATTACCATTCCAAGAAGACCGTTCTCGCTTTGAAGCTCAATGTTTATACCAGAAGCAATGTAGTTACTGGCTAGAGTAGGAATACCAATGCCCAAATTACAGTACATGCCATCCTAACGTAGTGAGAAGAATATATTGGGATTTCGTATACAGAGGCGTTGGTATAATAGGAATAAACGCTGCAAACCTGGAACTCTAAAGCAGCTCTGCGTGCAATCCGCTCACGAATGATCTGAGCCTCGCTCTTAGGCTTGTCAGACTGAGCGGCGCTTCCCTTGTCCAAAGTTAATTTCTAAAAGAAATAGATATACCATGAGTCGAATACCAGAATGAATGAACAAAGCATCTCGCATCTTAGGAAGTGTGTGTGATGTGTAGGAGAGTGAAACCTCGATACGCTTCTCATATCCGGATCCTTTAACCAAGCGGTGGATGTAAATGCCAGGAAGGTGGATCTCGTCAGGATCAATGCTACCGGCTTCAACAATTTCTTCAACCTAAAAACACAAATAGCACCACCATTAATATTTCGAAACATTGTGCTAACTAATTGTCTCTGCAATGTTTATAAATACCTCTGCAATGCAAACTTTAGCAGCCGTAGCCATGGGAGGATTGAAGTTGCGCGCAGTGCGTCTATGTGATGTTTTCAGTAACTTATCCCTCGAATCAGAAACAGCATATACAAATTATACCTGAAAATGATGTTGCCCTTTGTATCAGCCTTCCAGCCTTTGATTAATGCAAAATCTCCACTTATAGCCTCTTCCATTAAGAACTTACGGCCATTGAACTCACGAACCTGCATGAGCGTTAGGGAAAGGCTAATTAGGATAATCACGGTAAAGGAGCGTGGGAGGAGACCCAAAGGCGTTTGTTTAAACAAAACAAAAAAATACCTCTCTCGGTTTGCTGGCAATATTCACACTGCCATCGGGATTATATTTAATGGGAAACCCACCCTCCTTTGTTTCGCAATTGTTTCGCTGTGAGTTGATAATTGCAAGCTTGTAAGCTAAAAAGCAGCTATGATTTGTAATACCTCCAAAAATGTGCCCACTCCAGTGGGAGTATAAAAAGCTGGGATGCCTGCACCAGCAGCCCTACAGCGTTCCGCCAGGGTGCCCTATGTCATAGTTTGTTTGTCAGTACTGTGCAGATAAGAACACTTAACATGATCAAGTTTACCTGAGGAATTAGCTCCAGTTCAAGCTCACCGCTGAGATATTGTTTCTCAAAAATGGCGTTCTCCCCAACGTAGGACGAAATCATGCGCTTGATCTGGCATTGAATCAATCAAAAGTGGAAAACTTTAAAGTTGGTTGAAGCAGCATGTCTTTAGTTTATTGGGGACTACCTGTCTAGTCTGGAGGAGAAGTCCAAGACCAAAGTCATCCACACCACAATTGTTGCTCACCACGGTAAGGTCTCTTGCGCCAGTCCTCTGCACAGCTGAGATGAGCTTCTCCGGAATGCCACAAAGGCCAAATCCTCCAACGAGCCTGTTGCAACAACTCAGGTAAGAAGATGACTGCAATGAAAAAACAAAACAGTTCGTTCTTACTGAGGTACAGCTGACTGTAAATGGGGGGGCAACAAATTACAGTTTAGAGCCGGATTGCACGTCTTTGACCGCTTCATCAGCTGAAGCAACAATGGGTGGTCTCTTCCTCAACGCTCTGACTGCAGCTTGACGCATTGTGGTTCAACTTGAAACTAGCAGTGATGAGAATGGTGTGGTGTGGCGGCAAACAAAAAATAATGAGCAGAGTCGCACTGTGGCAGTTGCCAGCTATCAAACTGCCCCCCCCCTTGCGGGCTAACTTTTTTCCGATCCAAAAGGATTCGACGTAAGAGCCCCGCCATTGGCGGAAACAATATTGCCCCCCCCAAGGCCTCCCAACTCAACCAAAGGGCCAAGAAGTCCTTTTGCCCCAATGATGAATGAAGATCTCAAAACAAAGATCAACAATTGTCTGTTCTTGCAACTATTCTTCTGGATTCATTTATCCAAATACATTGGGCAGTTGCCAAGTAAGACAAGGCCTTTTTTCGGTTTCTGTTGATGCTTCTTTTGCGAGGATCAAGAACAGGTGAAGCAGTTGCCATGGAGATGATTGTGCAGCCAATAGTGGAAATCAATTGGATAATTATTCTCAAATCGGAGGAGAATATTTAAAAACAATATTCTTTAAACCAGTGAATAATCAGACAATGTAGTTTTCCTCAATTTTTCTTTCACGAAAGGAAAGTATAAAATAATAAAAATATTTAAAGGGGATATTAACATCGGACTATAAAAGGGGAATTTGAAGATGATAGGGAAAATACACACACACGAAATTAATAATACAAATGCACACACAAATTCCACTCGCCCCATTAACTCTGAACCACACCACCACCAGCCTTGCTTATTCCCATGGATGAAGATGAGAAACAGTGGATTGTGGGCAGCACTCCGCCCTGCACCAGGTTTTTGTCTTCCCTGCCCCCTGTTTGTTGTGCGTTGTTTAAACCAATTTATTTTTATTAAATGTTCATTGCGTTTAGCCCTTGAAGTTCAACAGATTTCAAATCACTTTGCTTCTGGTCTTAACCCTTCCCTTCTCTTCCCTTCTCTTCTCTGGCCATTTAGGCGCATCACAACAGAGGAAGACCGAAGTGTGCCTCTTCATCGTAAGAAGGGAAGATCAAGAAGAAGAAAGAAATCAAATGGCGCCCAAGAGAATGGCAAAGAGGAAACTGAAGAAAATGATGACTCTAAGAGGGAATCTGAGTCCGCTGATCTGAAGGAAACACTGGACAATGCTGCAGAGAATGAAAACAAGGAAAAGGAAGAGCAAGAAGATGTTGACAGAAAAGAAGAAAAGCATCGAAAAGAGAGTAGAGACAGAGAAAACGTCAAAAAGGATGGAACAGAAGTGTTGGAAGCCAGTCAGAGAGGGCAGGAGAAACCTGGAGGCAGGGAGAGGAACAGCACTGCCTTAGTGAAGGCCGGATATAGGCTCCCTTTTCCATTGACATCAGATGCTTCTTCAGCTTTCTCTCTGACTTCTGCAATATCATATCTCCTTTCATCGTCGTTGTTCCCCTCTGCTCATACAATCACTATGCTGGCCCGAAACACGAGATCTACTGCTCCTGTTCCCCCCTCCTCTCAGGTTCATACTCCCCCGCCCGTATCCACGCCATGAAGGACCTATCCTTGTGTGAATGTGGCCAAAACGCAGTCAATTGAGCTGCTGTTTCGCTTACAACTCACGATGCGAAACGGTTCAGGTTTGAGATTTGTGGCCGAGCTGTTGTCGGTAGAATTCCTCAAATTGTTATAATAATCCTTCAAGATTTTACTGAGACACATTTAAGGATTTTGCTTTGATTGATAAAAATCAAAGCAGCATCAGCACCATCAGCATCATTTTCTGAATTGCCACTGGGTGAAATCTCCAGTCGCTCTGTTGGTGTCCTTTCCAAAAGTAGCACCTGGCAGTGTGTGGCCTTTGCCCACCCTCCCTGAATTGGCGAAGAAAGAATTACCATGGCGGGGTGAACGACTCGCTATTGTAGTGCACAATATTTGAGAGATCAAGAACAGGAATATTTTGATAAAATCCCCAGAAGTTTTGAGAAATGTCAAAAACACCAAGATCAGAGAGAAAACTTGACATGTCTGGCCCAAAAGTAGAATCCTCTCCCCTCCTTCGAAAGAGGAATTTCTTCAGCATATTAAACACCTTTTTCATGCATGCAGGCACTGCCGAAGGAGGATATGCGCATTTTTGGAGAGCTGAGTGGCGAAGTTCTCTGCCATTCATCGGACAGCGTACGCCCCTACCCCAAAAGCCCGTATCCTCCCTTCATCTCCTGCAACTCGTTCTCATTGACACTGTGTTGCTGCTGTACAGGTGACACTAAGCATGAATCAAGTGCAAACTGGGCAAATGGGCTGCCTTTACATCAGTAACTTCAGAATAGCCTTCTCCTCCAGGGCATTATAGCCGAACCTCCACAAGCATTATTTTTTGCCTTTTGTCTATTATTTACGTGTTCTCATCAATCTCTTGCACGTATGCTAGGTTGAGTCTTTTCTTATTTGGTTCCCCCTCAGCTTGGTGGTGAGTATTAAAGTCGACACAAAAGGACGTATCACCGAGGGCGGAACGTTAATTCTCGCTTGCAAGGTAGCTATCTTCATTAATGGTTATTACATCTATGATTTGAGATACATCTCTGCTCTCTGGTGTGCCGTGTAAATACTCACCTTGTGCTTTTGAGTTTCTTTGTTGTGCTGGATTGAAACAAAAATTGAAAGCCCCAATCGTAACGAGAGAGAAGAGAAGAGAGAGAGAACAAAAAAATGAATCATGATTTTTAATTCAACACAGGACATCCGCACAGTATATTTGACATTTCCAACGAGCGAGATTCTTACTCAGGTCTTGATACATACAGCCCTTAGTTAATTAGAGCAAGCAGCTACTTTGTGATAGCACCTTGTTGAAATTTCCTCTCTTGTGCAGGCGCGGAAGCTTCTCAAATGCAGTATATTTCCACAGCGTATAACATCATTATATGCATTTAAAAATACAGAGCAGTTCTCTGCAAGTTCAAAAAATATTGGATGGAATCTATACAGCCTTGACAAGGTACATGCCCCTTTCTACTTATCTTTTCACTTTCTTTATACAATACTAAAGCATTATTACTTCTTTTTAAAAGGATTTGACAAGGCAAGGCGTAAATGTGTGGAGTACTGAAAGGGAATGGCGCATTACCACTATCAACCGGTATGATTCCACTTTTTTAATAGTTCACTGCGCGCTCGTTTTAGATTCCTAAATTATTCGACAATGTTAGGAACTTCAAGTACTGCCCATCATATCCACAAGATTTTGCAGTACCGCGCACGCTTACAGATGACTTGCTGCGATCATCTCTCCCTCTGCATCATAAAGGTACCAGGAGAGTCTTCTGTCTGTGTGGTGCGTTGCAAGATATTCCTAAAGATCTCCTAATTCCACAACATTTGATCACATAGGCCGAGCGTTGGCTCTGTGCTGGCATCATCCTTCTAGCAAGGCTGTCCTTCTAAGGCGCAGCTTCGAGCCACAGTATCCAGATGCCCAGCAAGAGGACTACCTGGAGCATGTGTGGAAACTAAACTCTGGCACCCCCTCCAGAAAAAAGCGAGGTACGTTTGGCTTTCTCATAGGATTCTAATGATTATGAGCAGCTCATTTTAACTTTGTTACTTCCCTTCCCTTCCCTCGTTACCTATCTCTTTGTCTGACCTCGCCTCGTTGATCGTGCAGCTAAGGCCGATTCAGGTTTATGGATCATGCACATTGGTGGTAAAAAGAATAAGAAAGACAAATCGGGCAACCAAGGTTCATCAGGCGCTCAAATCTTCTCATCACAGAAAGTTAGCATACAGAGGAAATTGCCCAATAGAGCACTGTACAAGAAAGTTTCATCTTCGAGCTCTTTGCCATCATGCGAGGATTTTCAGGAGGAAGATAGAGAGGTTGTGTTAATACAGAATTCCCTTGATCTGCCTAACAATGACCGTATAAAGAATAGCCTTACGAAGTTGAGGGAGTATCTGTATGCAGCAAAGACCTCCGTTTATATTGAGGATTTCAGTAAGGATATGAACAACTCAGGGGAAAAGAGGACTGATGTCTCTGCTACATCGGGGCTTAGCTCTTCAGCTCCCATTAACACAAATAGCAAAGAAGGTTAGTTCTCATATCTTTGCATCATCTAGATTGTTTTACCTGTCTAATGTTCCATTGCCTGTATGCAGTCAAGAAGAAGGATAAGCAGAAGTTTAGTTTGGAAAAGAAATTTAATTGGCTGGCGCATGTAAGCCACATTTTGGAAATAGTAGAAAAGATTGTCGGTCTTCTTGGTATGTTACTTGAACACCCTCTCTTCTAATACATGCATCCTTTCTACTCCTAGCCACTATATAGGATGCTTCCTGTGTTTGTTTTCCTTCTCTCAGCGCATTCTTGTTCAACTAAACTCAATTCAACAATTTCTGGTCTTTCAGAAAAGGGAGAATCAGTAGTGGTGCAAAGTGCAAATGGCAGAGATGCAGTGTCTCAACTTGTAGCGCTGGCACAAGTGTGTGTTGACCCTTACTACCGGACCATAAAAGGTTTCATTGTGTTAATAGAAAAGGAATGGATAAGCTACGGTAAATATCCACTCAATTCTTCGTATATTTCTTTGCACAGAATCCAACTACTGCTTCATCTCCATTTTAGGTCATAAATTTGGACAAAACACAACGAAAAAGTATTCTGATAAATCGCTCTCTGTGATATTTCTACAGTTTCTGGTACGGTATTATGTTGTGAGAGCGCAGTGCAGAGTACAAAGCAAAGAGAGATTTGGAAGCGTGGATTCTAAGTAGCAACATTTATTTTTTCAACAGGATTGCGTCTTTCAGCTGTGGGACTATTCTCCGTACCGATTTGAATTCAATGACGCCTTTTTGATCTTCCTGATAGACTCTATTTATAGCTGTCGTTATGGAAACTTTCTTGTGGACAATGAGAAGCAAAAGAGTACTCTAAGAATAGAAGACAAAACATCCTCTCTTTGGTCATTTGTCTATGACAACTTGGAACTCTTCTATAACCATCTCTACACTGAAAAGGACGAATCAAACATTGCTAGCCCAATAGCTTTATCTGCTGAAAGATCAGAAAAACGGGAAGATCAGGCTGTACTAGACGAACCAAAACGAAAGTTGGCTGTCTCTGATCCCCCAAAGGAATCGGTGCCCGTTTCTTCTGGCCTACTCTCCCCACGAGCTACCACGATGCAGAGCTCAATGTATGATACAAACTTGGAGTCTGTGCCCTCCTTATCTGCCTCACCTGGACCTCGTCCCTCCAGGGTGCTGCATGTTCCCGCGAACACAGAGGTTAAGTTTTGGAGCTTGTACTTCATGCGCTGGGTCTCTCACGAGAGCCTTACACAGGCTATGCGTTTTATCAGGAGCGTTGCACAAGCAGATGAGAGTGATCCTACCAGCCCTCTCTCTCTCAAGCTGAGTAACAAGAATTTGCCCTTTGTTCCCCGTGAGATCACCCTCGCGGAGCGATTGATGGTATTAGATCTCAGCGGCAATCATTTGTCTTCTTTTCCCATTTTTCTTGGAAATATGCCAAAGTTAGAAGTGCTTGACTTATCCCAAAACAACTTCGCTTCGCTATCATATCAACTGGCACTCTCTTTGCAACACCTTACAAGGCTCAAGGTACATCTCTCAAATTTGAGTTAACAAGGGGAAAAGGAAGATGGCACAGAAGGAACGCAAGGACAAACTGCAATAATTACGCTGACATTTAATTCTTGAACAGGTGCTTCGACTGCAAGGCAACAAATTACAAAGAAATCTACCCTTTCAGCTCTCTTGCTTAGAAGACTTGACAGAGTTGGACCTCTCCAATAACTTACTCGTACGCCACTTGCCATTTAGCCTAATGTTAACTATTAGAAGTACTAATATTTTTTGGTATTTATTTAAGGATCATACAGCAATGCCTTCATCCTTTGGCAAGAAGTGTGAGCTCACAACAAAGCTTTCTGTCCTTAATTTGTCAAAGAACAGGATAACCAAATTTCCTGAGAGGACTATAACTCCTTTAATCAGCTTAGAGGTTCTCCTATTAGAAAAGAACCAGATAACTCAAATACCTTTTTCCTTGTTCATGTTGACAAACCTCAAGATTCTAAATATTGGAGATAACAAGCTGTCAACTTTTCCTTCAAATCTGATGGAGGGAGAAAACTCGCAAAAGAAGGAAAAAGATAGCAACTCGGAAAACCAGCTGGGGCTGGCCCGTCTGAAGAAGCTGCAAGTGTTTGATGTTAAAAACAATGCAGATCTTCATATCATGCCTTTGGAACTGTTTTCATTAGGAGCTTCCTTATGCCAGCTAAACCTTAAGGGAATTGGATTGAGTGCGTTGCCAACAATGAGCTTTGCCTACGTGATAAAGGCTTTGGGCAACGTCAACTTTTCAAGCCTCACCAACCTTCAGGCTATAGACTTATCACACAATAGGCTTAGGGTGATACCAAAACAATTCTGGGAGTTGAAGCAACTGCTTATTCTTAAACTGGGATACAACCAGTTGACGGCACTTCCTTCTCAGATCAGAAATATGACTCTGTTAAAAGCGCTGAGCTTGCAAGGGTATATTGCTAAAATCCTCTCCACCTTATCTGTTCGTTGTTAATTTAATAAGGAAAAAAAATTTCTTTTAGGAACAAAATGAAGCAGCTTTGTGAAGAAATTGTGTATCTACGCAATCTGACTATGCTCGATGTGCGCAACAACGAACTGGAAGAGTTGCCTTCACAGCTTGGCATTCTCACTCAACTTCACCAAGTATGACCTCTTTCGAGTTCAAGTTAAACCATTCATTGTTTTATAATCCGTTGGTTTTCCTTTTGCTCTTCTATTCCCTTTTTTTCTCTTCACAGCTGCGCCTGGATAACAACCCACACCTGGTGTCTCCGCCGCGAGATATTGTTGCTATGGGTTCTGAGCACGTGCTTCGTTTCTTGGGACAGCTCTACCGCGGCCATGAACGACTATACAGAATGAAGCTGATGTATTAATTACTACTACCCCTCTTTTCTTTGCTCTTTCAAAAAGACGAGCGCTTATCTTACACTATTTCCTCATGTTCAGGTTTGTGGGACAAGAAAATGTGGGGTATGATACCTCTGTGCAACTGTTCTATTTAATTCTTTGCCTGTGATTCATTAGAAAAATTTTCGCATCATAGCAAGACTACATTGGTGCGGGCGTTATGTGGAGCGGGGCGTGATCAGCCTAAGTCAGTCATGGGCCAGATCAAAGGCCTTACTCTACGCTCCCAAAGAAACTGGACGCCTCCTCCTGCACCCATCTCTACTGACGGCATAGGTAATACTTGAAATAGTTCTTGAGTTTCTTCCTGTTCTTTTTTACGTTTACCTTACCATTCCATGTTTCCTAATTCACCATATGACCTGAACTTTTCAACTAACAAATGAACAGATATTGAAGAGTGGTCTATTCGCATCCCTTTGCCACGACATTTGTGCGGAACTTCGCCTCGCAGCCCACGCAAGGGTGATTCCATCCCTGCTGAATCGCAAAACACTCCCCTGTCGTCCAATGTAGGAATTGCTAGTACCGCTGAAGATGGGGAACTGCAAGCCGCAGAACAGAGAGAAGAATTCGTGGATGTCTATCTCACACTGTGGGATTTTGCTGGTAAGTAAAACCATCAACAGCAGCCAATTGAATGTCTTAATGATGCAATTGCAGTCTCTGTTTGCTCAATCCTCTAATCGTTTTATTGTGTAATAGGCCAAGAGATTTACTATACGACACACGAATTCTTCCTCTCGGAACGATCTCTCTATTTAGTTACATTCAATACTGCCAAGGGTCCTGAAGAGTCCTATATGGAACATTGGTATGTGAACTATCCATGCAATTAGTAGGAACGTGGTAATACGTTTTGCCGTGGCCAAACCATGTTGAACTCCTCTTTAAGGCTGATTGCTTTTGCCGGTGTCTATGAATGTTTTAGGCTGCTGTCAATTCAAGCAAGGGCAAAGGAGGCTCCTGTTATCATTGTTGGTACTCACCTTGATCAATGTACTGATGAACAGGTTAGTTTTCTGTCTGAAATTCAGACTACTCTATTATTTGTAGAAAGTAATTTTATTTCCTTCAATCCTTCATAGGTCGAGGCCTTGCGCAAGGAATTGGAAGATCGCTACATGGGGCAATTCCCTAACATCAAAGCTGTCCAGTTTGTCTCATGTCTAACAGGAAAAGGTTTTTGTGCGACCCCTTGCAAGCAAACTTAAGATCTAATTCTGGATCAGTAAAGGTTTAACGTGGCCCATCATACAATTTTTGGAATCTTTACAACATACAGGAATGAGTGGCCTGCAAAGTGCAGTGGAAAGTGTCGTAAGCGAACAAGAACACATAGGTGAACGAATGCCCAAGCTTTATATGGCTCTTGAGCGCGCAATCATAGCAGAAAGGTAGACATGTTCTTTTTGTACCATTTCATAACATTTTACAGCGATTGAGCAAGAGAATAGGTTCCTTACTTCCGTATTTCCATCCCCTGCAGGACTAAGCGTGTGCCTCCTGTCTTGACGTGGGAGGAGTACAGAGAAGTGGCAAGGATGTGTGGTGTGAATGATCAAGAGCCAGGCAATTAATCCCCTCTCAGTGTTTAGATTCAATGCTATTTGAAGAGATAATCCAAACAGTGCCCCCTTAAATCTACACTATCGCTAATTTCTTGTCTATTTGGTTACAGAAGAGAATGAAGAACCTGTTCCTGAGCTTAAGGTTAAACGGGCCAAAGGTAAGAAACACTGTGTTACACCAATATTCCCTTGACAATGTGAATGAAGTTGGGATTTACTAAACAGGAAAACGAAAGATCCAAAAGCAGAACAGCGATTTGTATACTTCCACTCAGCTTCTTCACAACTTGGGCTCACTTGTAAGCTTACTTGTGCTTTCACTCTTTTGTTTAACCTATCTTAATTTGCTCTTTGCATGGCTGCAGGTGCACTTTGGCTCCGAGGAAAAGCTTAAAGACATTGTAGTATTGGATCCACAATGGCTTACCAAAGTGATGGCCACGGTATTCATTTCTATACCTCCATGTTTCATTCTACAATTGTCGCAGTGTACCAGTTGCTGATTGTTGATTGTTGTAAGTAGGTCTTCACAACAAAACAGTCCTATTCCAAGAATGGCATTTTGCCTCATTCTGTGCTTCCACTTATTTGGAGACCTCCTTCGTTCCCTCCCGAGCTCCACCCCTTTCTAACCAAACTTCTCCATCAGTTTGATATTGCAATTACTCTAACTCTCAAGGTTATTCTGTCTTCTCACATTCTTTGCTTTAATGGGATGTGCGATTCTCTTACTAAATCTATTCTCTTTTATTAACAAATCCTAGGATAACTCTGAAAAGTTCAGTCTTTTGCCGCCATTGCTCGCTGCTGACCCTCCTGAAGACCTTGTCAACCTTTGGCCAACAAGACAGTAAGTGGCAATTCACTGCACATGTCTTGAAGCTATTTATTCACTTTGGTGTCCTAGGGCTGGAGCAGAACTGCAGGCCATACACGAGTTTGGTCGCTACTATACTTTTGAGTTTGTGCCAAAAGTACGTTTTCAGCACGAGGGAATGCGATTCGGATTCCATCCATAGGCGGTTTTTTGTTTATTATTTTTTGTGTGTGCATGCCACAGGGCTTCTTTGCAAAGATTATGGTGCGGTTATTGTCTCTTGATCTTCAGGCCACGTGCTACTGGAGGTAACAATTATTAATATGCTGCTTTGTAATGTGGTACTATTGCTGTAATACGCTTTGTTAATCCAGATTTGATGTTTTGGTCCTTGAAATTGCAGATACGGAATGGTGGCAGTGGTTGATAATGACAAGATATTTATTGAGTGGGTAGAAAGAGAACGGATGATTAAAATCACTTTCAGGACTCAGGTGGACAAGAGAAGCAGGTATATAGCCATTCGCCAATAAGCTGGGACATTCCAAGAGATTTATTGCCTATTTGATCTTCCTCACGCCAATCTTAATTCTTAGTGCACGCAATCTGTACTCTTTAGTTGTCGCCTGTGCTGATGCACTCATTGAGCATTGGTACCGTCTCAAAGTACTTAGCATCCCCCCTTGTCCCTTCTTCTCCTATCCCTTCTAGTCGGATGCATGCTGACGTGTAAGGTATTAACCTTTTCTCCGTCTTGGTTTCTTCTGTCTGTGTTGATTTAGGTGAAGATACAGGTGCCTTGTGTACATTGCCTTGCTTGGTGTAAGAAACCAAAACTATTCTTTCTTGAAGAGTGTAGGAAAGCAGTAATGCAGGTGCATTTATATTCTCTATATTTCTGATTATCTATCACTACATATCGAATCACCTTCATGCGTATTGATTACTTCCATCTTTAATTAGGGAGAATGCTATGCCTATTGCTCTCCTGTGATAGCTGTGCGCTATGACCAGCTTGTACCTGACATTGCCATGACTCATATGTCAACCAAGTATGTTTGATTCCTTCAGCAGTAACAGATTAATTGGGAGCAGAGAGATTAACTTTGGACTATTTATTTCTTCTATCAGTAAAATAAACTACTCCGACCTGGAGATCAAGGAGAAAATTGGAGAGGGCAGCTATTCTTTGGTGCACAAAGGCGTATTGCATGGGGAAGAGGTACTCTTCTCAGCAAAACTCTTGAAAGATGATTCATCATACAATCTAATCCTATTTCATTTAATCTTTTGAAGGTTGCTATAAAACGATTGAAATTCAATGATGAAAAAGTGAGGGAAGTGCATTTGCTTCAAGCTTTTGACGAGTTCAGAAATGAAGTCTGGCTCATGAGGTACCACAAAAAATTGCGTTCATTTTCGTTTCGTTAGAAAAATTGTTCCTAAAATGAGATTATTCATTTGGCAAGTGGGCTAAGGCATCCCAATGTAGTGGTAATGAAAGGATTTTGTACAAAGCCTTTTTATTGTATAGTAACTGAGTATGTGGGAGCTGGATCGCTATTGGACCTCCTTAGGGATGAAAAACGATGGAAAACAGAAGGGTAACAACGAAGCATTCCATGTCAATTAAAAACAATCGCTTATTTGAAGTCATAAATTTACTGTATTTCCTTGGATGGTAGGTGGACACTGCGCCTAAAGCTGGCAAAGGACATTTCGAAGGGCGTTGCTTTCCTTCACTCCTGTTCTCCTCCAATTGTTCATTCCGATCTGAAAAGTCCCAACGTTCTTGTAACTACTCACTCCTCCTCACCCCTACTACTGTGCTCTACAACTTTCACCTTCTCTTGTTGTGTTCCACTTAACTCATTCTCCATATTTCCTAGTTGGTTGATATCTCTAATGCTGCACCTGTGTTAGCCAAAGTTGCGGTAAACACAATGTTCTCCTCACATATGTCACACATTATTTCCCTCCCCAAAGTGGTGCCTTTGTAGGGGAAGTTTCACAAGCTTGAATCATTCTTTGCGATGATTAAACTCTATATCAACAGGACTTTGGCTTATCACAGATTCAGCTACAATCCACTGTTGGAAGAAAAGTTGACTGTCCCATTTGGCTTGCCCCCGAGGTAGGCTAGCGTTGAAGTTCTTGATTAACATAGCTCAACCTACGCATGGAACATAAAGGTGTATGAGTGACAAAACACATATCTTGGTTTAGGTGATGAGAAATGAGGAGTATACAACGAAGGCTGACGTGTACTCTATGGGCATTATTTTGTGGGAGCTTCTAACGAGACAGCAAAAACTCTTCCCAGAGGTAAGAAATGTGAAATAATACATAGGAGAGGAGAGCACACAAATAACTGGATGCATGTGCCGTGTGTAACATAAGGTCAAGTTCATGACTCAATTGGAGGACCGCATCCTGGCCGGCGAAAGGCCGTCTATACCGAGTGACTGCCTTCCAGCGTATCGCGCCCTTATCGAGCAGTGCTGGCAGGTTAGTTCCCTTCGTCACCTAATGAGTGGTGCCGCCCAATTAACCCACTCTCTCCGTCTTTACGTAAACGCACGCGATAGGCTGAGCCAGAGAAGAGGCCAACATTTCCAGACATTGTGGATAGACTTCACGCAATGCTCTCTGAGGTATCGCCCGAGGCCGCAGAGTACGACAGGGCGGTACTCCAGATCCAGCAGGACGACAATCCTCTTCCAGAGATAGAGGAACCCAACCCCATGAAAATACAGCCCATCTATCCTTTAGAGTCATCTCCTCTGCCATCTCTTGTACAGCCTATCTCCTTGTTCCAACCCATGAAGGCTCCTCTCAACACAACACAGCCTTCTCTTCCCGTATCCTTCTCTTCTCTTCCTTCAGCTTTCCCCTATTTCTCTCTTCCAAACCCTGGAGCATATTTTTCCTCTTTCCCTCGAACCATCACCTCTGTGTCAACTTCTTCATCTTCGACTGCTACTGCTAACTCTTCCTCGTCTGCAACACACACACTCTCCTCATATCCCTATTACTCTTCTCCCTATCCATTTCCCTTCCCTTTCCCTTCTCCTTACTTGCCCCCTTTCCCATCTCCGTTTCCAGCCTCATCGCCATGCTATGAGATGGCGCAAAGGAAAGAAGACCCCATGATGTGGTCTCCAGAGAAAGTGGCAATGTGGCTAGAGATGACCAACTTTGCACAATACAAGCCTGTGTTTAAGAAATTTAATGGCAGAGCTATGGTGAGGCTGACTGAGAACCAGACTTGCATGCTTGTAGAAGAATTTTCCAGAGACAAGGCAGATGCCATTCTGATGTGGCAGAGCATACAGGAGCTCAAGGACCTGGCCCTCTACTGCTCCATACACGGCTCCATGACGACGGTGCGTTGTGAAGAAGAAGAAGAAGCAGAAGAAGAAGCAGAAGAAGAAGAAGCCATGACGAATGTAATGATGAAGACCACTTAAAAATGATTCATTTATTATGTTATTATGATAATAAATTATAAAATATTGTACGTTGCCATGTTGTCCTCCCTATGTCTCAAAAGAATATAAAGACTACGACTGGTCTGACTTTTCATCTCATTCATTTCAAATCATCACCATCACAAATTGTTGTTATGCAATTTGACTCACACAGATGAAGGCATTTGATGAAGTAGTTCAAGTCGCTGATGGCCTCAGAGGGTTCGACCTTGATCAAGAGTCGACCCAAATTTTGCTTTGCTGACAGCTCTTGCCCCGTGTCTGAATGATTGGAGCAGAGGGAGGAAGGAAGGAAGGGAGAGAATTTAGAGGTAAGGTATAAAATAAAAAAAGAAAGAAAGAAAGAAAGACGTTGTTTCTGAAACAATAGAGCCCTTTTTAAACGGAAAGAAATAAATAACCTTTGTTTCTGAGGTCTATGATTCCCATCCACTCAGGTTGGTCTAAAAACAATATTTTAATTAATATTAGCAATATGCGAATAAATCGTCCTGGAAGAAGCACAAGTGATGGGATGGAGTAAGCAGGTAAGTTGTAACGTACTCTCGAAGTAAATGTTGTCGTCAAAGAAGATTTGCTGTGTGGTGGCATCCTTGGTATCAAGAGGCAGCAGCTTACCTGCCCAATATGCATCTTCATTGGCTCTCCACCTAAAGTGATGGTTTGTGGGTTACTAAATTAATTGAGCCACTGCAGCCATCCATGGATGAGACGCGTCTGGGAGGGCATTCATAAAAATAATAATAGAATAATAATAATAATACCAGGGGAAATAGTCTCTTAGGGCAAATGATCCTGCGCCTCCTCCTCCTCCTCCTCCTTGGAAAAAGTCATGCATTTCCGAAAACCCCTTGAGTATCTTCACCACATCTGGATGATCTGTGAAGACAGACTATATATATAGTGCTAAATACACAGCAATGGGTAAAAAGAGCTTGTACTGCAAACCTGTGTAGTATTCAATGCCTTGTGCTTGGCTATTTTCCCAGAGCTCAAGCTTTGGAAAGTTTGGGACCTGTTGTAGGTGATGAGCACACACAAACTCAATGTCATTGAGCAGTCAAGACAGAACCAACCAAACCTGATCCCAGGTGCCCACAATCAGGAAACTATTATCATATTCCTTTCCATTCCTGTAAAACACCCCTTTCCTCCATGCACTGTTGGAGATCTGTTTAAAGATTTGTTACGTTCTTAGAGAGACATCCCAAACTTTATATACTATCAAATGGCAAAGCCAAAGGCCTTTAGACTCACACGGTAGTCCACTCCTCCGTCACTTCCATCAAGAATTACATCAGGAAATAGACTGTGCTTTCCCTCACAAAAGTCATCAAATTGTTGGACCAGCTGAAGAAGAAAGTCGTGAGAAAGAAGAATAGAAATGGCAAAGTGTTCGGGGAAGGGAGATGACCTCTGGCAGATCCTGGCCAAAAGTTCTGAACACCAGTGTGAAAGATCTCTTATTCTCTTTTAAGTACTTCAAGAGATTAAAGAATGAGGGCACTATAAAGTGGAATTCGCCTTCTGGTCTGCCATCGTCCCTCTGCGTCTGATGGCGCAAGCAATCCAAAAGCTCATCATAATATGGCCTGTATCGCTCACCTGATGCATCATGAATTAGTACTCCTTTGTCTCTAATACAAAAAGGTTTGGTACCTGGTCCGCCTGGAGCGGTGAACAAAGCACGCTTAACAGCACGCAGCTTTCTGTCCTCGGGATATTGTTCCTACGTGAGACCTTAAATGTTATATAACATGCATCCATGATGTGCATGATCTGAAGAGTAGCTGGAGTGTGAGTGCTCTACAAACCCAGAGAAAGTCATAATAATTGACGAGCCTACTGTGGTGCCCCTTGGGTGCCTCCACTGATGAGTTGTGGGGTCTCTCTGAGAAGGGGCGCCACCCTTTAAAGTTGTGATTTTGAAATGAAGATTAGAGAAGACGAGCAACGAGAGACCTCTTATTTTAGTTACATTTTTCAGGATGTTGCTCAATGGTGCCGTAGCATGTTTCTGTGAGGATGTCATTGATAGTGTCTTCAAGTGTCTTGCTGCCAGCAGGGTCTTCCATCACTAAAGTCTTATTCACATCAAAGTGCAGAACCAGGCGGTCTGGCTGCGCAGTTGCCATGGTTGACTAATGTCGATTTGTGCTCCCAAAACCAAATTAGTGAAAGAGAGAGTTGGGAGAGAGAGAGAGAAATGCAACAGCAGTAATGTTGATTCTCTGTTCTCTGGGGGTGTTTCATTAATTTTATTTATTTTTCTTATTTTTTGTTCTGTTTTCCTTCTTTCCTTTCCTTTCCTTTCCTTTCTTTTACATTGGGGGGGGGGCTAGCTGGCCTTGCTTGAGAAGAGAAGAGCCAAAAAACACACAATTATTAAGAATAATAATAGTTGTTGTGTGTGTGTGTGTGTGTGTGTGTGTGTGTTCTTTCCATCAGATTTGCACCACAGCAAAAGAGAGCAGAGAATACCCAAAATTGGTTCGCACAAGAGAAGGTTCAGCTGTGTGTGTGTGTGTGATTCCTCCTCTATTGCGTCTCTTTGCTTCTCTCTGCTCTCTGGCTTCTCTCTCCTCATATACAGTTCTTTCGTTGTAGTGTGGTTTCAAAAAGGCTCTTCTCTTTCATTGTTGTGCCGCTCTCTTCTTGTTCTCTTTTGTTGTTCGGCTTTTGTCCTCGAAGCTTTCCAAGAGTCTTTGGATTCCTTTCTTGATTTCGTCCATCTGGGCATAGTGTACAGTGCTTTCGCCCACTGAGGCGTAGTTGTTTGCAGCCCTTTCTAACTCTTGCTCTATCTCATGAGGAGACAAAAACAGAGAATGACCTCTAAGACGCTGACAGATCTCTTCATTGATGTCATCCGAAAGAGATTCCACTCGCCGCCTTGTTTGCTGTGTGCCCGACTCTTCCTTCTGCAGCTGATGCTGATGATGAACCTCCTGTTCTCGACCCCCCCATAGTTGATAATAGTAGTGCATGTCATCAGGTTGCCGCGCACAAACTCAAGTGTAAAACTATGTGACATGGTATTAAGATTATATAAAGATAAATTACCTGGTGGCTGTTGGAGGCCTGGCTCTCTTCAAAACTAGCGCCCTCAAGCATTCCCACAATTCTCATTACCTCATCCAAGATTTGTTCCCTTTCCTTATCTTTACGCTCGCTATTGCTAATTCTGTTCACTATCTGTGCAAAGATGGATGAATCACTGGTACTATCTGTTGTTGCCTGCTTCACAGTATCGACCTCTTCCTTTTCTTTATCCTTACAAATAGGCTCAACGTCTTTCTTGCCTTGTGCTCTTAATTTGTCCTCTTCTGTAAAACCTTTCTCTTCATGTTTTGTTCTTGTATCCAGCTCCGTAGAGCGCTTCCTCTCATGCTCATGATTTGTTTCTTCGTAAGCAGGAGCTAAACTCTGCCTTTCCAAGCCTATTTCAAGTCCTCTCCATCTCCCCTGTCGTTGTAATCGTTTTTGCTCTTGCTCCAAAGCTTCAGCAAAACTTGAATCTTTCTTCGTCAATACCACTCCTCCCTTTTCAAACTTGCTAGTTCGTCCCCTCTGACCTTGGCCTATCCGTATGCCATCTTCACTGCTCTCTGTACTTTGCAAAATTTCTTCTCGAGTTCTGCCATCTGCAGAGTTGTTGAATTTAAACACGTTTAGATACGCTCCACTTCTAGCTCGCATCCCCACTTCTTTCTGCTTCCTCTCAGCCAGAACATCTTCTTTGATTTTATCGATTGCTAACTCTCTTTCTTTTGCTAGCTCTTGTTCCATCTGCTTTTGCTCGATATCCCCCAACAATTGTTCTTCGATAATGGCTAGCGTTTCATATATTTGAACCCAGGAGGGGCGTTTGGATGGATCCTCATTCCAACATTCTGATTAGTTGTTTTCAGTGATCCGTGTTAAACCTTGTCCAGCGCAAAAACAAATACGTAAAATGAATCAAAGATAATACCATTGATAATTTCAACAATTTCCTTTGGACAATCCGAAGGAGGTGGCATTCTATATCCCTTGGACACTTCCTAATTGGCGAATTGTGGAAAATTAATGAGTTTTTTGTTTTTCTTTAAGTTACTTAAATAAAACGCATGCAGCCAGGGAAAGACAGGAAGGAATTATACCTGCATGACTTCAGAATTCAACATCCCGGGGTACGGTTGCTGGCCAAAGCTAAATAGCTCCCAAAGAACTATTCCAAATGCCCACACATCTGCAATTCATCCGTTAAACAATTTACATCATACAAAAGTAGATAAGAGAACAGAGAGACAAGACAGTATATTTGCCTGATTGGTGAGTGTATTTTAGCCACTTGAGAGCTTCGGGTGCAGTCCATCTTACAGGAATACGCCCTCCGCCTTCAGATTCTTTCGTTAGATAGTAATCAGACTCTAACAGTGGTCTTGAAAGACCAAAATCGCTCACCTAAATGTACACGGATTTAGTAATATTCGAATGAAGGTCAATATTGGCGATTCTCCAAAAAATTCACTTCTGCTAATGCCATGTTGCTACTTGTTGTGTTTATGTGCGGGAATGAGTTTGTACTTTGACACGGTGTTCGCCACTGTTTCTAATTTCGAGAAGAAGGTTGCGGGCTGCGAGGTCCCTGTGCACCACGTCATGAGCTCGCAAATGGTCCATGCCGCTGACGATATCCTATGAAGATGCACAACGACAATATGTAAGAAAGGAATTGCAGACGAAAGAGAGAATCTGAGATACCTTTGCCATTTGAACTAACACATGGGTGGGGATAAGGTTAATGTTGTTGCGTAAAAATGTGGACAGACTTCCATTAGGCACAAACTCTGTCACAATGTAGAGTGAGTTCTGCGAGATAGATATCCCATAAAATGTGACCACATTAGGATGGTTTGGAATGTGCCTATTGACAGCAACAGAATAAAGTGTTATTACAAGCTTAGAATTTACTCGGATGATTAAAAAAGTACTTACTGCATAATCTGTGCTTCCCTCATAAACGGTTTCTGATTGACTCCAACGAGTTTCTTGATTGCCACCGTTGTCATACCACGCAATTTACCCACATATACATCTCCAAATGCTCCTGGAGATTTCAAAAGTTGATTGTTGTAATGGTTAGCATTTGACTCCCATTTTGTTTCGTTTCTCTCAGAACATTTATAAGGGGTACCTGTTCCCAAGTGCCTTTCAATTGTAAGACTGTCCATAGAGATATTATTCATTTGTTCATGAGCAAGAGCATCGTCCTCTTGCTCTGATTCATAGGCTGCTTCATCATTGGCGTTGTTACTCTCTTCTTCAATATTGTGTAGATTCTCGAAAATTTCTTCTTCATCACCTATTGGGATTAAATGTTGAAAGATATATCTTTCAAATAAAACCTGAGACATAAAGTTACCTGTTTCAGAATCTGTGGAATCAAAATTGTTCTGTAAAATGGTTCTACTGCTTGAGTATAGCAATTTAATACTGCTCGAAGGTTTAAATCTCTCCCCCACCAGTTCTAAACTCCTACCTTTCCTCTTGCGAAGAGAGACGCCATCCTTTTTCATTAATCTTTCACTTTTCTGTGCCTTCATCCGTAGTTTTCTTTCTCTTTCTCTTTCTCTTTCTTTAGCCTTTTGTATCCAATCCAGCAAGACCCTCCTTCCTCCTAACTTAACTCCCAGGCTTTTCAAATCATCTTCTGTCAATAGCTTCAAAGCTCGCATTCCAATGTCTTCTTCCACAAACAAAGGAACATATTTTTCTAGTTTTAATGAAGTTAATAGATCTATCATTGATTCCTTATCATTGTGACTCAAGTCATCCTTCTTGCTCTCCACTAGGTTACTATCAATGTCTTCATTCTTGTTAAATTCAGTTACTTCCTTGAGACTGGAATTGCTTTGATATCTATTATAATTTTGAGATTTACAATCCTCTCTGTCACTTGGGCCATAATCAACATCCCCACTGCCTGTTAAATAAGCAAGTATGAATAATCCCTTGTTGATTTTGCGTTTTTTTTAAAAAAAACACACACAGAATCCAGAATGGGGAGAAGTACCAGATAGACTTCCACTTTCTTTGCTACTGCTTGTTTCCCCACTGGTTGCCCAACCTGCTGATGCTGACTTTTTCTTTTTTGTATGCTTCTTTTTCTTTTTCTTCTTGGTCAATTTCTTCCCTCGCCGCAAACGCCGCTTCTCTAAGAAACCATTGTCAATTAGCAATAAAGATGGCTTTGTGATATCAGTGTAGCCAGGTAGTCTCACCTTCTTTTTCGATCAGCTCTACGATATCTAGCCGTTTGTTGTTGACTGCAATATCTTTTGGCGAGCCGTCTCTCCCAATAATATATGTTTCTGCACCTTCATCCAGTAACAGTCGTATCAAATCAATTCGGCCCTCTCGAACCGCCAAATGCAAAGGACTTTCTCCAAACCTAATAACAATTTAAGCAGAGGAAATCAAGTATAATTATTAAAGTTGTAACAATAATGTTAAACGATATTTTTAAAAAAAAATGTTTGATCAACAAATATAGTACCTATTGATAGCATTAATGTCGGCATCATGATTGATGAGGAAAGACATCACACGCATGGAGGAACCCCGAGAAGCTGCGACAACATGCAAAGGGGTCTCACCGTTGGTATTCATCGCATTTACGTTGCTCAATGAACCCTTATAAGTATAACATTTTTGAAATTGTCAGAATAGTTATCAGGATTCGATAGCTAAATGGAGGTTTCTAACCTTTTTATTTCCCATTAGAGTCTCAAGAATCATAAAAAATTTCTTGGTGCGAAGTGATTGTATCATTGAACCGTCACTGTTCCATGCGCGAGAGGGCAGGCTGGAATTCGTACTAAATAGCAGTAGTAACAAAATATTAGAACATACCCTATCATGTGCGTAAGAGATTACACAGAAGAGGGCAACCCTAATTCAGACCCACAAGAGAATAACCAACAGAGAAACCCTGGGAGAGGGGGGGGGAAGAGATACAAATCTCGCCGCACGCGGTCCATGGCCTGCGAGGAAGGGAGCGAATAGTAGGTGTCGTACCGCTGCTCCATCGACCTGTGTGCAAGTGGAAAGGGGGTGAGAGGATGAAGGTTTAGAGCGAAAGAAAAAATGGCCAGCAATATAGAACAATAAGCAATTTGATGGTAAGATTAATAACCCTGGGGGGGGTGTGTTTTTGATTAGAAACGTGTCGCATTGAGACTCACCTGGCCATCATGTTCACTTTTTTCTCAGCTGGTGGTGGATGCCTCACAAAGTAATGCAGGGGCGTCGATAAATCGATAGTAGAAGCGTTGATGTCACACGAATTCCATTTGTTATATCGGTGGGGAGATTCGCTCAGCTCACCACGCGCAGGCTCAGAGCCTTTTTCGTCCTTGCCCTGTTTGCGTTCTTTCGGATTCAAAAGCTTGCCTTGCACTTTATTCTTCCACGCTCCTACCAGCAGGAGCTCAATTATTTCAAGGTCTCCCCTGTGGCACGCAGTGTGCAAAGCAGTCCATCCATGCCTATCAGCCGAATTCACATTAATATACTGAGATTTCAACAAGAAATGTATGATTTCGTGTTGCCCTGCTTCAACAGCGGCATGGAGTGGCGTTATGCCCAAGCGGTCTTTCTCGTGGAGCAGCTGAACCGAATAATCATGTGATTCCAAAAGCTCTTCAAGCTCATGAAGCTTGCCTTCACGAATTAGATGATGCATGAGGGTGGTGCCGCTCTGATCTGCCACCCCTCGCGCAGAACCCACTCTGCGGTTCATATTGGTGGTACTGGCTGCAGATTTTGTGCAAGATGCGCAACGAATATTATTGTTCTAACTATCTATCTAATAAATATAATGTCCAGTACTGAAATTCACGCTTATCTCCAAAAATTTTACTGGCCCAGCCTTGCAATTGTTGTTTGCCCTCTCGTTCAGAGCACAAAGTGCATGAGATCGGCCTTCCACTTTCTTCTTCTTCTCAGTTCTCCAACAAGCAGCAGCAGGGGCGAGGGTGGTTTGCTCGCTTGTATTAATATAATATAATAATTCCACCTCCTTAACAAGGGGGGGGGACAACTATTTTGTGAAATACTTGTTTAGGTGACACGCAATGGGGAGAGATGAGAGAGAGAGAGAGAGAGAGAAAGAGAGAAGGAAGGAAGGAAGGAAGGAAGGAAGGGGAACAACAAATTGAACTAACTGGAATGGTGTGACACCTGCCCCACGATGACAGACCGGATCAAAATCACACACACTCATTAATTAATGTTAATGGATGGTGTTGTGGATTTTTGGACA
>CDFI01104060.1:0-12790 GCA_000826405.1 Acanthamoeba divionensis | reverse complement strand
TTGTTTTGTTTTGTTTTGTTTTGTTTTGTTTTGTTTTGTTTTGTTTTGAAAGACATATGCTCTTACCTGATGCGATTCGCCAGGCCGAATCCAGGCAAAGCTTCTGAGAAAGAACTGCTGCGATCGCGCAAAGGGAGTTGTGGCAGTGGAGGGAGCAGCGGTCTATCTTCAATCAATTCTTCGTCTTCTGGGCCCTATATGTGTCATGGTATTATGGATCCTAAGGTTAGTGATATAAGAAGCTTTGAAGATATATGAAGATTTGAGTAACGTACATGTGCCCATATTTCTTGGTAATATTGAACAAGATACTCGACTGCTATATTCACCTTCATGACAGGCATGCACAAAGGAGGCTGCCACAGCACATTTGGGCCAATCACAATGCCTAATGCGGTACAACATGATGGAGGAGAGGATGAGAATCGAGCATCACCATCTAGATTCAAACAAGAACAAACAATATTCACCAATATTTTGTGGGATCATCATGTTGACATCGGACTGCAAGCTCAGTTTCCATAGGAATTCGCTGAAGGTCTGCCATAAATGACGATTGTGGCCGGGCAGCTTTCGTACCAGCCCACGAAGCACCTCAACAACCTTTTCTTCAGGCTCTTGAGCTGATACAAATATATAAGAAGCATTGCACATCTTAGTGATCAATGTTAATATCTAGACAAATCTCATAGAAGAAAGGACAGTACAGGCTTGTATCCACTCATCATAAAGGTGCAGAGTGAAAAGTGGTTCAGGCAGTTCCCGTATATACTCTTTCAACAATGATGCGCAATCGTCTCTGGTGAGAAGTGACATATCAGGCTCCTTGCCTATATGCACAGAAACAGGCAGTGCAACAAACTGAGCAACAAAATAAAAGCTTTGGCCAACTTTGACTAACTTGTTGAGAATTGAGTGTCTTACCAGAGTCAACCTGAACTTTTATTTTCTGAGTTGTGACGGCAGATCCAGAAATACGAAACAACCCCTGCCAATTTAAGAAATTTAGAAAAACGTCTGATTTTTTTTCGTTTACTATGATGATAGGAATGGACAGCATACCTGTTCACTAAAGGTAGTAGGATCATTAATCAATTTCTTTATCAATGCATCAATAAAGTATGGAATTTTCAGTTCAGGGTGTGCAGCTTTCTGGTGAGACATCACTGGAAGAGAGAAGGGAGAAGGGAGATGAGTAAAAGACAAATCAAAATTGTCTGTAAATGAAAAATGTTGCCTTCATCTAGCGTGGCTCCGAACAGCTTTGTGGATTTGCCAGTTTGCAGAATTCCACTGTTTCTCAATTTATCTTCAAACTCTTCTTTGGGTGGTCTAATTAATTAAAAGCAAGGTCAGAAAGAGTTGCAATAACCATATGGGTATTTAAATGTGTGATGCTATCCACCTAAATTTAAAGAAAGATGTGAGCTTCCTCTTTACGATGGCCTTATCAGCAGGATCTACTTCCTTGCCTTCAGGTTCATTCACATCCTCTTTAGAACCCCTGAGTGCACTTCTGTTTGGCATTATACCTTTGTGTTTAACAAAGAAACAATTTAATGGATTCATGATAAGAATAAATTGTTAACATGGTAGATAAACCATACTAAACCGTGTTCCAGCTCGTCTTCTCAGGCCAGGATCTTCTTTTTTGGTATCCTTCTTAGCATTTTGCTTTTCCTTCACAATTATTTTAATATCAATGCTTCCTTTCACTCCATCATCTTTGAAGTTGGGCCTGGGCTGCAAATTATAGGACTTCGAATGCTCCTGATAGTTTGGTTTCAAAATTGTTATTATTTCGTTCTGTTCTCTCCTTACCAAGGATTCACAACCCATGCATACATACCCCAACTGCGCTAACTGTGGCAAATTCCTTCATCTGAATGATTGCCTGGCCTAGGAAATCGTTGGCTGACATTCGGTCACGATCCCATACAGATATCTCAATCTCGTCCTCCTCACTATAAACTCCCCTATCATAGATAGATAATTAAATACAGAAGCACAATGTAAAAATGCAAGAAGGTGATTGTGTGAATGAAGATAGAGAGATAGCGGATATGATGGGAAGGGAAAATGGTGATGTCATGTTGGTATGGTATATCCATACTGCTATTAACAGTGAAAGTGAAAAGGGTTTCTTGTGAAAGGTTGCTTACAGTTTGATTTTTTCGTTCCATGTAGGGTCGAGAGAAGATGAAATAGTCTTTGTGCGTTTGGAAACTTTACGAAACTTTACAAAGCAGAAGGGATCGCTCGAGCCTTTGGTGAATCCCACAAACAAAAGAGTAAAAAGTTAGCACTTTGGAGCCGTCACATTTCAAGTTACAAACTTTCTTGCTCAGCAGTACGACGAAGTCTCCTCCAAAAAAAAATAATAACGGGGGGAGCAAATTGGGATTGATGGACTGCGTACCTGTTCCAGAGACCCCACGATCCTTCGCTGCCAGACCATGCGCGGCAACCACTGCACAAAGATACAATTAAAAAGAGATCATCATCAATCATTGCGCAAACACCGACCTTCCTTTCCATATTTGAAAAGAAGGACCTGTTGGTTACGTACCAACTAAAACTGATGACAGAGGCATACAATATATTTATCTACAACAACAACAACAACAAACAACAAGAGAGAGCTTTTAGGGGGGGGGAGGACGCAAAGACCCCCACACACACACACAGCGACAAATGGAGGATGGCCTCAACCCTCTGTGTGTTGTCTCGGCCGCAGGCAAATGTTCTACTAAAGCGGACAATTTCCCGGTTTTTGTGTAACGGATAAATTAATGTGACGGGCTTACATTAATGAAAGCTAACAACCAATCACCGAAAAGATCAGAAATATAATATCGTGCAAAGGTTTGAATGTTTGAATTTTCATTCGTTGAAACGAAATCACTTAACATCCAATGAAAAATTCGTAAATTAAAAGAAATAACGATTTGTGTGTAAAAATAAGGACACAATCAAATCTTGAGGCTGATCGGAGTTTGATGATGGAGTGCAATTGCTTTGCTTTGTTTGTTTCGTTTGGGCCAAGGCGATCTTGTTTGTGTTCCACCATCTTCCATATGACATCTCATGACACTTCCACCACAGCTGTGGTGGCCACCACTCAGCTGGTTTTGCGAAAGACTGAGTGTGCACACTCCTCTTCCTCTTCTCTGCTGCACACACTTTTGTTGTTGTTGCAAGAGCAGGTTCCTGTCGCCCGCCCCCTCTGATGGTTGGATTTGTGGCTTGACTTGAAAAAATAGGACGAAGGCCCTTCGATTTGTTTGCAGTTTGTTCGAAAGCATTCAAAAGAGGTTTGCGCCTTCCTCTGCACTGCACCACCCACCAAACAAATAAACTCTCTTACAACCCCCATCAAACCATCTAGCGAGATGCATCCTACCCTCCTGCTTGATAAATTTGCCATACTCTTTATGCTTCTGGTGGCCTTGTTCATACACTGTGGATCAGCGAACAACAATGATAATATTAAGAAGAAGCCAGTTGTGATCATAGACACTGATATGAACACCGATGATGTGATGGCCATTCAGTACATTCTCAAGTGCAGTAGTGAGGTCCACGTAGCTGCTATTAGCGTCGTGGCAACAGGCTTTTGCAATATGGGACCTGGTATCAACAACCTATTTGGATTGCTGGCCTTTATGGACAGGAATGACGTGCTAGTGGCCCCAGGAGAGGCCTATGCTCACATCGAGATCGAGTCTGGAGAGTACGACTACCGTTATCAGAAGTCAGTGCCTTTGACATCTAAGGGCTCTAAGCTCTGGGCCGACACTCTGCTGGGCATGGCACGCCATTTTCCCAGTCTTCCTGTTGATAGATACTATTCGCCTGACCTGAAGAGTTACGATTTGGTCATCCCTCAACTTCTCAACGCCACGAGTCTTGACACTCCTATCTACATCCTTTCTCTTGGGCCTATGACCAACATCAACAGACTCTTCAGGACTCAGCCATGGGTCAGGACCCGTATTACAAGGATCTATGCCATGGGAGGAGCCATCCATGACATTGGTAACCTTTTCTGGCCAAGGGGCAAGATTGACAACCCTTACGCTGAGTGCAACATCTTTGCCGATCCCGACTCGGCCAAGGCTGTCTTTGCATCTGGCGTGCCCATCACGTTGGTTCCATTGGATGCCACCAACTACCTCCAGACGACATGGGAATTTATCAACGGCATGGAAATAAGGAGTAAGGAGGCCAAGTTTGTCCATGGCTTGCTTCGCCTCATCAAGGCAAATTCTGGACCCACTTCGCGCTACAGTCTTTGGGACCCACTCACCGCTGGGGTGTTGGTTGACATGCACTCTGTGACGGTCAACGTAACTACCTACAACCTGGACGTCATCACTGACTGGAGCTCGGCAGAACTGGGAAGGACCATCATTGATGACACCAATGGTCATCCTGTTCAAGTGGTCACGCGGCCAGACGTTGCTTTCTATGACATCTTCACCAACAGACTCAATTCCTGATCCGAGGAATCGACAATCAATTGTTGAGGTGAAAAATTCTGGACGGTCCAAACTTGGTGCCATTATTGTCCACCTTTCATTCAATAGATTGAGTAATGAAAAAAAGGATATGCAGGCTTTTGCAAGAGTTTGTGGCCAGAAGTTGCATAGCACAAGCAAGAACTGGTTCACCACTTTTGGAAACAACAACAACAACAAACTGCAACATCAGACCAAGTGTAAGAAGCAAAGAAGGAAAAGGAGGAAAAAAAGTAAGGATGTGCATCCGCCGGGAATTGAACCCGGGTCTCCCGCGTGGCAGGCGGAAATCTTGCCACTGGACCACGGATGCTTCTCTCTGGAAACTTCTCGTTTTGCAGAGAAAAAAATCCATTTCTCTTTTCAGGTTTCTGTGGATTGAATGGACTCCTACTCCCCACTCATTAGCTGTCTCCAGATATTTGGCTTTTGGCCATTCATTTTATGTTGCTCAGTTTTTCTTCATTTTACAGCCATCTTCTCGGCTACAGCATATTAATGTCATTATGACCTAACATAAATGGATACGGCCACTTTGATCGAGGTAATTTCGAATGAATCATGGCGGCAATAGGTATCCAAATTGTTTCATTTAGTGTCATGTGTGTTTCATTTCGTTTGAAAGGGGATTACAGAAAGACAGCAAATTGGGTCCGTCGATGTGGGGTCACTGAGTCAGCAGGATTCTGTTGCACCGACAAGCAAACAGGGATAAATAAGGAACACCCACAGAAACAAAAACACATCCAGGTACCACCAAAACACACAAACACACATACAACAAGCTGCGTTTAGTGAGAATGTTTGGCCCATTATCACCTTCAAGCGACAACACATCGGAGGTGAATGCTTTCTTTGGCGAATTTGAAACTGCTCTAGTACGAACTCTCAACCAGTTCCTTGCCAAGCTTGCCCCTCCTGGTTCCATCGACCTCTGTTCCAACGATATTCGTGCCCTTGTCAAGAACCTTGAGCTGAACTGGACTCAGGGTATCTCGATCGGCAAGGTGCTTGCTCGCTCGCCCGTCACTTTGAACCATTTGAGGTTGCTTCGGGACGGTCTCAATCGCTGGCATCATAAAGGTACTTACAGTCAGATGACCTTTATTGGTAATGATCATGAAGAATAAGGGAAAGACCAAACCTGTGTTAATGGATTCCCATATTTTTAGAGCCTACAGCGTGGGAACTTGTGGGCGACACTGTGGCCATGGGTCTGAAGCTGTTGACTGCTTTGGCCAAGCAAGGGGGGCTCTACAGCGCCGCAGAAGTTGCCCAAAAGATTGAAGAACTATGGAAGGCTGTGGATCTGAAGTCCTCTGAATTAGCCTTCTGTTTCCATAAAAAGGTAAAAGAAAATAGATAAAAAGATTTTGTTATAGCAATTAAGCCCAGTTAAATACCAATAGATTGTCATTGAGGATATTGAACCAAATGCTGATGGAGCAAGCCCGGATGCTTTGTTAACAAAGGTACTCATCACGGATGTGAGCGTACCTGGTGTGATGCGAAAGGTGCTCCTGAGTTTCATTAATGAAACCCTGGATGTGGAAATTGAAAGTTGTGAGGAGGTTGGAGAAGGTCAGCTGCTTGTATCTTTTAAAAATGTGCACCAGGCATCCGAACTCATCAGCAAGAAAAGTATCCGCTTCAGGGGCCAAATGGTAAATAAATCTCCAACAACAACCATCTGATCAACCTTGGCTGATGAATTCCTCCCCATTCAGGTCAACTTCCGTGTTCCTGAAAAGGCTTCAATTTGCAATCCTTGTGTAATTCTAGAAAATTTGCCAGCTAATGCTACCGCTGCTGGCCTCTCTGTGGTGATTGAGAATGCCTGCGAGGTCGAAGTCAAAGAGGAGGACATTACGCTGAACATGGAGAAAAAGATGGCAGAGGTTGAACTCAAATCGATGGACCAAGTTCAAGCGCTCCTCTCTGCAAGCCCTTTGCTTTTGAGGGGCACCAAGGTTCTCCCCCAATACCAATGAGAAAAATTCGGCTGATTTGCCAAACAAACCTCTTCGCCTAGGTGTTCATCCGTGCAGCAGTGGGGGAAAAAATGGCCACGGTCGTGATTTACCTCAGCAAGCCATGCAAACTGGACACTGTTGTGAACATTTGGGAAAACACCTTCGACTTCTCGGTTGAGGGAAAAATCACTCTGGATCCGAGCGATACCCAACAAATGACAATGATGGCTAAGCTGACAGAGGGACAAAAGAGAGTGGTTATGGCACATGCTCAAGATTTGGTAATAGCTCGCGAACAGGTTAGTATCTCCCCAAATAACAAAATATTTCTAGCTGATTGACGTAGGACTGGTATCTGTGAAGGTGAAAATCGTGCCTATGACAGACCACAGAGTCAAGTTGGTCCTTCCCAATGAGGTTGAAGAATACGAGGTTAGAGGCACTCTCATTGATCAGATCGAGGCGGATGAGCTAGTGGGCATGGCTTGGCTGCCCAAACTGGGGTGTGCCATTGTTCACCTTACTAACGGGGAAGCCAAAGCCAAGCTCCTGCTGAAAAAGTCTCTTGATGTGGATTACAAGGGCAACAATGCAGTAATTCCCTCAAGCCAATCTGAAGCACCAGCTCCTCTTAATGCCCATCATCCTGCAAAGCCCATCGTCCAAAATTCTGTACTTGTTTTCTTCTTTTGTTCTTGGCTCCTATCTCAGTGGTATTATTGTTGTACTCACCCGCTTTCTTGACCGGCAGGGCCGCAAGCTTCTCCTTTATCCTTTGCCCGATAGAACCAACGGTGCTCATATCTTCAACGCTTTCAAAGGGAAGCGCATTACCATTCACTTTGTGACGCTCAGAGATGAATTAGGCTACGTTGAGCTTCCAGAGCAAGCCTTCAATGATGCCATCGCCCTGAAAATGATTCAGATCCAGGACAAACAGGTTGGGCTCTCTGTCCTCCTCTTCTATAATCCATCTCACCATACTGATTGATTCTTTGGAGAGATTAGGTGGCGATTGAACCGTTTGAAGGTGAGATAGTTCATTGGATTGTCGGAATCAAACCAATCCCTCAAAACATGCAGAAAACCGAAATTATAAAAGCAGTGCTTGGTTCAACGATTGGCTCAATGGCACGTTTGGGTCAGGTGAGAGTGGAGGATTGCATTAAGATCCCAGTGACAGACCAAGGGACGAAAAAGAACATTCTCAAGATCAAGCAGGTCTTGTTAAACGGTCAACAGGTTCTTCCCCCTCCCTTATCCGTTGTTGTTGATAATAATAATAATATTTTTATTTTTCATGGGGCCCAAGGGCACCTTGTTCGATCCTGATATCATCACAAGAGTACTCAAGACCGATGCTCTTCAACACGCATATCTGAAGAAGAAGGCAGCAGAAACCAAAGTCATTGCCCAGGAGCACTCTGTGGTGATCCATTTTTACCAGTTGCTGAAGAAGTCTGGCCAAACCAACCGCGTCCATCAGGAAAGCGTGCGTGGAAGAGGAAGAGGGGGTGTTCCAGGAAGCCCAACCAGAGGGGCAAAGTCGGCCTTCAACTATCAGGTCCACATACAAGGCAAACCACAAGAGGAAGTAGATGCTGCAGTTGATAAAATGATCGAGCTGCTCGACGTCAAGCAAGAGTCAGTGAGCTTCAGCTTCACAGAAGAGGAAGGTGCGCTCACAAGTGTTATGGAAGCCAAGTTGATCGAAGAATCCAAGCAAGCACAAAATGTTGCCCTTGCTTGGGACCGTGCCCAAGGCAAGCTTAGCCTTTGTGTGCGTCTACTTGGGGACTCAGAGGAGGTGAGCTGCATGAATTTGAGGCTAAAAGAAATTCGAGGCGAACTTGTGACAGACAAGTCTCTGAAAATCGACCCCAAAGTGATCCCATCTCTCAACCTGGACATCTCTGAGTTATCCAAGACTTACGGGGTTGTAATCAATTTGGACAAAATGGGACGGTTCTACCTCTCTGGTACGAATGACTCTGTCACTTCTTTGCTGGGCCATATCCAATCTCTAAGGGGTAACACGAAAGGTTCTTCAGTCGTTAATCTGCGTCCAGACCAGGCCAGCTATTTTTGCCAGTTCTATCTTCCTGCTCTGCAAATAGAGATCAAGGACGTGAGTATAAAGGCTGACCGCAACAAGCTGTTCCTCTTAGGCAAGATGGAGAGAGTAGATACGGTAAAGCGTATGATTCAAGAACTGTGCACCAAGTTGGTGAAAAGCCAGATCACCAAGATCTTGGATAAGGCCGCTATCAATATTCTAGCGCCCTACTTCGAGACTCTCTTTAGAAACTTGAAAATCAATACCAAAGTTGTTATCCAGAAACAAAACAAGATAGATGGCAAGGCCAACTCTACAAGAAACCGTTCAGGCTTGTTGGGTCAAGCCCTGCAAAAGATCAGCAACAATGCTAAGGAAAACGAGAGGGAGGATGATGAGGATAATAATACGGAAGATGAGGAAGATGAAGAGGAAACAGAGGAAGAGGAGGAGGAGGAGGAAGAAGAAGAAACTGAGAGTGAGGAAAATGGGACAGAAAGATCAGATAATACGTGTAAGACCGGCAAGACTTCTGAAAGGAAGGTTCAGAAAGTCAATATCTCTGTGTGGCATGAGCCAGGCCAAGAGGAACAGGTACTTTTTCAGCTACAGTCACTGAAACCTACTGTAGAGGCGATCAAGTTCGCCCCAGAGGAAATTTCGGCCATCAAAAAGCTCAACGTGCTGCGTGTGCAGAAGCTCAATAGCGTGATAATCGTAACCAACTACAGACAGCGCAAGATCATTGTTCGAGGCTTCTCTGGAGAGTCTGTCAGCCGCGTGACTAGGTTCATTCGAGCTTTTGTGGAGAAGAACACCTTTGCAAGGGAGGTGCTGCGTCTGGAACCGGACCAGTTTTCCTTTATTTACAGTAAGAAACTGGAAGGGTTGCGCACTCTGGCACACAGTTACGGTCTGCGTCCGCTTAAGGCAGAGAAGGATGGGTACAGGATCATATTGGAGGGCCATCCTGCCAAAGCCACCCGCATCAAAGAGGAGATCACAGGCATGCTCGAGAAGTTGAAGAAAGAGCTGTTCTGTTTCTCCTCTAAGTATAAGGTCAGTGCCAAGGAGCTGAGAGAGGCCAAGAAGGAGTTGGAGGAGAACTTTGATATTAGCATCAAGATCAACCAGCAGGATACTGGAAAGTTCCTGGTCTTCGTCACTGGTGCTGATGACCTGGATTGGAATATGATCAGCTCAGATTTGAATAAGCTCAAGGGCACAACCACTACGTGGAAGCCTCAGGAATATGCACGACTATTCAAGCTCGTGTTTAGAGAAAAGCAGATTGACGTCACCGAGTTCAAGAAGCAGTGGGGTCTGAAGCACTTGTTCTTCAACAGGGACTCTAGTGAGATTGAAATGGCTGCAAATAATGTGGAGGAAATCGAGCAAGCCAAAGGGGCTCTGCAAGCGCTGCTTAACAACACAAAGATAGTTTCTCAACCTTTTACCTGCAGCGAAAGCTTCTTATCTGATTTTCTAATGAAAAAGGGTGAGTTCAACGATAAGTTGCAGGAGCTCCAGAAGAAGCTAGGTATCCAATTCCAACAAAGGAAATTCAAACCAAGAGTGATCTTCGTGAGCGGAAATTCTGAAGGTGTAGCCAAGGCCATGCCAAAACTTCAGAAGTTGGAGGACAGACTCAAGGCACAGATTGAGAAGAGGCCACTTATGCTGCCTTCATTCTTGGTAGGAGAATTCAAGAAGCAGAATTGGGCCAAGTGCCACGAGTTCTTCAAGACTCACCTAGTCTATCTCAACTTTCCCGAAGCAGCCAGTGGCAAGTCTCATGTGCTGGCCGAGCTCAAATCCAACGCCAGCAGGAGAAGTGGTGGTTTTACGATTCAAATTGTCGAAGGATATATCACACACGAGCCCGTGGAGTGCATTGTCAACGCAGCAAACGAGCAGCTGAAGCACCTTGGAGGAGTCGCTGGCAATATTGCAAAGAAGGCTGGAAAGGAGCTGCTAGATGAATGCAAGCAGATCATCGAACAGCAAGGCAGAGTTGCTACTGGATCAGCTGTGATGACATCCAGCGGTGACCTCCCTAATCCGATCAAAGCAGTGATACACGCCGTGGGACCAATTTGGCATGGGGGTCAACAGAATGAAGAAGAGTTGTTGAAACGAGCAGTGGTGACATCGCTAGGGCTTGCAGAGAAAACAGGGTTGAGGTCCATATCTATCCCAGGAATCAGTTCGGGCATTTTTGGATATCCACGAGAGCAGTGCGCGCAGGTAATCATACAAACGGTGCTGGACTACATGAAGGATCACCCAGCAAGCCCCTTGCAGCTCCTGAGGTTGTGTGATATTGATCAGGCGATGCTGTGCTTGTTGGTTGCCAACCTGCACGAGCTTGGGAATAAACTGGGGGAACAAGTCGATGATGTAGGCCATCTTAAGGAGCAGATCGAAATTGCCTTTCAGTGGTGCTGGAAGGAGAACAACGGCGAGTTCATACCGTTCGATCCAGACCAAAACTATCAGATAGAGGTGGGATATGTCAAGCAGAATCATAGGGGCAAGCTTACTGTCGTCGGCGATCTGGCGAAGAGCAAGAATGGATACCAGTATGAGATTGACTTTGAAGCCATGACGGAGATCAACACTCACTTCAAATCAAACCCACGACCCATCAAGCGTGTGGCTAAGGACATTAGCAACGTGATATGGGAAATTAGCACTGACAAAGGCTGGGAGCCCTTCGATGCAACGACCGTACGTCAGTTGGAACTGGGCTTCAATAAGCCACAACCTTTCATGATAGTGCAGTGGAGGAACCAATCAGCCAAGGCCATCTTCCCTAAGATGCTCGACGTACATGGCCAACTCTACAGCATTCGCCGAAGGGAGAGAGACTATGACGCTGAACTCAGAGAGCACCTGGAGGCTCAGAAGGCTTCATTAAACCAACAGAACAGAAACCTAGTGGTCAGCGAAGGACCCTATATGGTGAAGATGGAGCTCATCGGACTCAAGAAGGATCTTCCAAGCGGAATCGAGGCATTCAATGTGTTGATGAAGAAGTTGGAGGTTATCACCCCAGTGGAGCTCGAGATTGCACTGTCTGATTCCCAGATCAAGGACCTTGAAATCATCGGGACAAGGCATGGGGTGAGAGTGACGGTAAAGGATGCTGACAAGGGCCCAGTTTTGATAATTCAAGGGCTGCAGGATACTGTACGCTTTGCAAAGGGAGATATCTCGGAGTACCTCTTCAAGAACATCAACCAAAAGCGCAAAGTCCAGTTGCCGTCGGGTTGGACACCCCAAGTGGAAAACTGTGAACTTAAGACTGTCACACCCAACAGCGAAGAGTTCTTGGCCATCCTGAAGAGAATGCATCAGACGATGCCCAGTGTGGTCATCAGACAGATCGACCGGGTGCAAAACAAGTGGCTCTGGGAGAAGTACATCAGCGCTAAGCTTCTCATGGAAAAGAAGAACAATGGCAACGCGAATGAGATGCAGCTGTTCCACGGCACCAAAAACAATCCTCCTAACGTAATCTACAATGGCCAGCACGGGTTTGACATGCGCTTCTGCACTCAGGGCATGTGGGGCATTGCGATCTACTTTGCACAGAACGCGAGTTATTCCGACTCCTACTGTCACAAGCCACAGTCACAACAATATCCCTCACTCAAGCAGATGTTCTTAGTACGCGTGATGGTAGGCGACTGCATACACATTATGCCCAACAATGCTGCTCTGCGTAAGCCCCCAGCGAAGACGACCAACGCGCTTGGCTTCGTGGAGGACTATGATACAGTTTCAGGTGAGACCAACAGTAGCCAAGTGTTCATGGTCTACGAATTAGGACGTGCCTACCCAGAATACCTCATCTCTTACACCGACAATTGATTGAGTGCCAGCTAACTCTGGTAAGCATGCTTGGCTACTCCCAAGCTGTAGGTAATATGATCTACTGAGTGGTTCCTTGTAGGGATTGAATCACAAAATAAAATTGTTAGTTTCCATTCTAGTTCTGATGATCTTTGGAACAAAAAAAATCTGTATTGTTCTTTGTTACATGCAAAATCAACAATACACAAGACAGACTGAATCTACAAAGGGAAACATTAAAAACCTTCAAGTCTTCATTATTTATTACCCCACCAACTATTAGACTTCTGTTGTGTAGAACAAAAAGAAAAGGTGTGTGTGCAGAAGTTGCATAGCACAAGCAAGAACTGGTTCACCACTTCGTTAAGCTCTCAACAAAAGGG